>JBAMAX010002466.1:0-196946 GCA_037043745.1 Chymomyza amoena
TAATTTTATTTTTTAAATTAGTTAACTTCTATACGTTACGTAATTGCCAAATATTCAATATATTTGATTGCCCTTAAAAAAACATACATCTTCCATTATTCCCTGAAATCATCTATATTTATTATAAAACAATTTAACGTATATTGTTTTAATAAGTTACCAGTGACTGAGTTTTCTAAGCCCTTTTTCAAATCAAAATGCTTTGCACCAAGAGCGAAAAAATTCTTCACCAGTATTTTGCTACAATATCCTTCACAGCTTACACCAAAAATAAATCATACCATCTCCAAAATTTCATTAAGATCCTTAAAGATTTGCAGCTTTTACTATATTTACTCTCCATCATATGGCTTTTATCACGTCCAGTGGCCAAAAAATTCAAGTGCTAAATAGCTGGTCACTTGTTTAATTTCTGTTTAACATTACGCTTAATGCGTTTGCACAATAACCATGCGCATCCTCGCCAGCCACATCCAACGAAAGCTCCAGAACGAACGAATCTCTCCTCTGAAACCCGCCATTAACCCCTGCAGCTAACCCTCCAGGATGACATTGCCATGCTCCGCTAATGGCCCTATAATTACTGTCACTGAGCTCAACAGCAACACATACAACAAACCCAACAACATAACCTCTAAAGTGGCCAAAGCGAGATACAAAAAAAAAATACTGAAAAAATTGGCTAAGTGAAGTTTCCACAAGTGGCAAGAAGCGAAGGAAAAAAAAAATGTTGGCTAAATAGAAATGCAGCAAGTTTCATTAACTGCTTGAATTATGTGCTGTATATCAACGCCCCCAAAAAGTAGACTACATGTTCTGAGAGAGCAGCTCCCACTGCTGTCGAGGACAGCTTCAAGTGCCAGCCAGGACCAAAGCGGGCGTGGCGGGTGGCAGCAGCTGCATGCTTGACGTCACATAAACTATGCAAAGGCGCGAGCATTTTTCTCGCTTCAAGTTTTTGGAACATTTCTCGCTGTAACTCAGTCAACTTTCCAAATAAGTAAAGATGACGTTGGCAAATATTTCGCATATGTGAAAAACTAGATGACAAATGTTTCAACAATTTTTACGCATGCAAAATGCACAAAACTAACCCAACAACAACAACAACAAGTGCATATGATTGTGGGGGAGTAAGATGATATAACGGCAACAAATGTCTTCGGCACTAGAAGAAGTCGGAAAGTCAAGAATCACAGTAGAAATAATTCAATACTCTTTCCAGTTTTTTACTAGTAAATAAAAACATCCCCAGACCATACAGCATCCCCCATGCCTTACAGTTCGTCTTAGGCGCTCGTTTTTAAAACGCTCTCCGACTTTACGGCGTAGGTAGGACATTCCATCTGAACCAAAATGGTTTATTTTGGATTCATCAGAAAACATGACATTTCTCCAATCATTTAAGGTCCACGACTCGTGGGATTAAATTTTTTTTCTAGTCAAGAGTTATCAGAAATATTGACTTTCCTTTCCGTACTCTGTTACAAACTTCTTTCGCGACTAGTTATACTCTTCCTCAAGTGTAGTGTATTCCAGCAAGAAGAAAAATAAGCACTCTTTGATCATGTCTATGCCAATATTGCTCTATCCAAGTTTATGGCACTGCCAGGAAACGCAGCCAATACGAGCGACTGCCGCGAACCACTTGGAGAATATGTCACCAGTAGCACTGTGGTAAAATGGCGCCTGGGCATGCATGTTGCTTCTCCCCATTGTTTGTTGTGCAACGCTTAACCAACTCGTAAGCCCTTAACCCACTCTCTCGACTCCCTCCCCTCCAGCGCCACTCAATCGCTCACACGCTAAACAGCACGCTCCACGGTTAGTTAGACTTGCGACTTGCCTTGACACCCGCGTCACCGTCTTGGCTGCAGTTCCCAGCTCCCAGCTCCTCTGTGCTGCTCCGAGCTGTTGCTGCTGCCGCTCTGCGAATTTTCCATTTTGCCATTTTGAATTTGTAACAACATGCGCGCTCGACAATTTGCATTTCCGGTGGCTCCCTTTACGCCATTGGGGCACACTCAGCTGCTTTCTGTGCAGCATTTTGTTTTATGCGCTTGGGGAATTCTATTTCTATTTCACTTTGAGAGTATTTCGTTACGTGGAACCCCAATCCAATATCCCCGTACCCCTCCCAAACTGCAGTTCCCAAAAAAGTGCAAGACGTTCTTTAAACTTTGCCATAACATTAAAGTTTCATTTGTTCTGCCAAAAAACAAATCCATTCAAGCTGAAATTTACAACAGGAGCTGCATCTACTACAAAGAGCAATGAACAATGTCCAATGGTTTGTTTGCTTAAGCGTTACCTCCATGCGGCAGTTTATAATTGAACTGTGTACCGGTTGAATGCGCTTCAAAAGAGGAGCAAAGAACCCAGCTCGGATCATCTGCAATATATAGTACTAGTATGCTCAGCATTGAAAAATATACAAAATGAACTTAATTTTCGTTCGAAAAGTGATATACTGAATGCAATATGCATATCATGACGTAGCCAACGACTACTACCAAGTATCACCAGCAAATGGAAATCATCAAGAAAACTAGATTTTGTGGGTTATGCTATTTTGAATACTCTTTAAGACTTGCTCGAAGAAAATTATTTGGAACAAAAGGGTCGTGTCAACTGATTTTAGGTCTAAGGGGGGTTTCTAAAGTAGGTAGGAAGGTAGGCTAGGGCGGCAGTTGGAAAATAGCAGCGTCCCAACTTACTTTAGCTAAGATTAAGCCCATTGCGATACCGATAATAGGAGTAAGTGATAAGAATATAGAATAGACAGGAAAAATTAGCATTTACGTTGGATTCGAACCCACAACCTCTGGGATGATAGTCCAGAGCACTGACCGTAGCCTCTCGAGACCGCTTGTTTCTAAAGTAAGTTATTGATAAGTGTGATACATCAGTAACATAAGTGCTTACCCGGAAGAGGAATTAGATTAAATAAGGTTAAATAGGCTGCTCAGTCAATAATATGGACATTGTCTTATTGGTAAGCACGCTTAAAGGTTGGAGGTACGTCATTCTGATAACTGCAGAAGCTGTCAGGCGGAAGAAGAGGAGGAAAAAGTAGAACATCTCTCACGTGGATGCACTATGCAGGGAACGCATTGGGATCCGAACTTATTGGAAATGATACTGAATTCGCATAAATAAGAAGAATTCGTTTATTGAAACGACAAAATAGTTCAAAGAGAATCCAGGGGTATAGGGGTTAGCCCAACCGTCCTTTTGTAGGCATACGTGAGTCGTAAGATAACCTACTTACCTTCCTAATAATCGAAAATCCCCCGGAGCCAAAAATCCAATGTGTTGCTTTATTATAGCATTGAAGAGGGAAGCATAAAAAAGGAAAGAGAGATGGGAACAGATAGAGTGACCTTGAAAAGTTCGAAGATTGAAGGTGGTGTTCATTCCGACTTTTCTGGTCTCTCTACTTGTTGAACCATTTTTAGGTTTCTATGATATTAGATGCGTTTCCTGAGCAGCGCCGAGCAATCACATACCAGGCCCTGGAGGCTTTCTATTTCCTTCTCATCTTCGCAGCTGCGACATATTAGACTCGTCTTATCATCAAAGAATGGTTTACCCTGAATATGGATGAGTTTCCTGAGATGTAGTAGTTAATCAATTAGCAGGTGCTGGATACTTTCTATCTCCTCCTCATCTCCGCAGCTACGACAGAAGTGTTGATAGGGGACTTGGAATCTCTCAGCCATAATGCTTATGATCTTCTACCTACCTCCTACTCCTGCCTGATCTTGTATTTGAGAAATCGAGTGCTCAGATAGAGATTTGGAGTCTACCATGGCCAGAGTCTCGGAAGGTGAGACAACCGAACGAAGTGTCCCATTTTCTTTCATCTGAGCTCTGGCCGTTTCCCTAATTTGCGATATAATGTCCTGTAAGAGTCTTTTTCCATCTGTAACAGAAAGATTAGCCGAGCTGAACCCTTTCTGGGGCACTGGTCCAAGTCCACATTACCAGGAGCACGGGTACAGAGGGTGATTAAGTGGTAGGGAATACGGTTTAGCGCTAACACTATGATACATATAGGTTTGCTTTTCACAGTGGGTGACTTTAGAGCCTTGATGGTAGCCTTACCATCGACAAGAATTGGGATGTTCCATGGATTAATGTCGTAGGTATTCGTCAGATTGCAAGGGTCTTCTCTATTTACCCCTTGAATAATATACATAGCATTTTCTTATACATTGATGGGCTAGGTTGATTAAGCTGCATATTCAATAATTGAGATCCCCAAGGGACCATAGAGTTCACAGTGATGAATAATTGTGTAAGAAAAGACAGAAGTATGAAAGTTGAAGGGGAGGGAGGAGAATGAATAATAATAATAATAGTGGGAAGTGCTGCACAGCGACCCGTTGGGTCTATTTTGCTACTTTCTAGCCCTTGAGATTCTCCTATATCTGCAAAAACTTTATTACTTGAGTTTAAGGTTAAGTCTGTTGACATCACATATCGATACTTTATGCCCGCCGAGGTTAGCTGTCCGTCTTCTGGCAATGGCGTTAGACTGTGTAAGGGTAAAAAGATTTGCTCCACTCGAAACATATCTCATCTCATCATACATTCTTTTAGAACTACTTCTTGCTGAAATGTCAGAAAAGCAATTAGTGCCACTGTCCTTAAGCACGTACGTATTGCTTTAAAAATCCAAAAAATTCCCTGCTTGCAATGTTGCAAAATTCTTGAAAATACAAATATACTCGTTAGCCCTGATATATCAAGCAGTCTTTCACAATTGTGACAATTTCTGCATTTGTTAAAGGAGCAGAGCAGTAGGTAGATAGACATTCCTTGCCAACTGAAAGACTGAGCTTTATGCATGCTCAATAAAATGTAGCCATAAAATGTTGAGCCAACCAAAGCCCGAAACAGAAGCCACACAAGCCATAAAGTGTGCTGTTGGTATACACTGCGTATGCTTGATATGCGCTCACTACATACTACGACGAACTACTTTACACACACAGCACACTGCACTGCACTACACCCTCTTTTGTGTGTGTGTGTAAGTGTGTAGATGAGGTCATTGTTGTTGTTGCTCTTGTTGTTTGGCTTGTAAGCAAGTTGTACGCAGCAGTTTGACAGGGCAGTCTGGCCATAATAGAAGAGATGACCAACCAATGCCAGGGCCAGGGCCAGGGCCACACACAATGGACACTAACTAACTGCGCAGACTGATTTGAATTTAATGGCTTTTGGTTTGTACAGTGTGCCCCCACCCCCCACCCAGCTCCAACCCCCTACAAAACCCAAACACTTTTCGCTTTGATATGTCGTAGTTTAGCGTTGACATTTTGTTCGAGCCTAAAATAACAATTTGTGGCTTTTTCGCTTCGCATAGTTTTCAAATTGAAGCCTTCAATCAGTTTTTTTGTTTTTTGTTATTGTCCTTTTTTGTAAAATCTAACCGCAGCACGGCAGGACACCCCAGGACACCCCCTACATTCTCTGATTGAACTTCTAGCTAAAAAGCAGTCAAAATGAACTTTATGAGCTTGTTATTGTTGTTGTCGTTGTTCTAGAGCTTGCTTTCATACAAAAGGCAATTGTTTAGTCATAAAGTTCAGTTTTATTATAGCCCGCCCAGGTGAGCAAGCACGTAGGTGTAGTACCTAAAGGTATATGTGTAGGTATAGCTCCTAATTGGCAGCTCTAAATTTCATTGTTTGGCTTTTAAGCTACAATTGTTTGCCGTGAAAATGGTCATAAATTCGATACTTGCTCATACCCGTCATTGAGCATATCGTGTGGTCATGCATGACCCAATAAAAGAGCGCCGGGGTTAAGGCGTGTTTGACTCCATATTAATATTTAACAATAAATATAAAATATTGCTTATACGCCTTGTTAAACAAGTTAACAACACGCACTATATTACAATTTTCAAAATCATGCCTAATGCTTACACTTTTGACCGCTTATTAAAAACTTGAACAAAACTTACACAAATATCTATAGACAAGTCAAAAAACTTTTGAACTTTTTGGTAGCCATCTTGGCCCCGGCCAAAAACAAGGCTCAAAAGTCAATTTAAGTACACTGGCTGGCTGCATGCTTTTTGCTATTAGCGCACAAAAGTCAACATTTAACAAACACACACAGACACATAGATATATATATATGCACACGGATATACACATTTATACAAATAAACGTCGTCCAATCCTGCAAACACTTCAAATGAAACCAAATAGTCCAAGCGCCAGCAAAACTTTTCATTTCCTAGGCCCACAAATGCTTCTGGTTCTGGAGCTGCTCTTTGGAGCTCTCCGACGTTTGATTTCTTCTTACAAGATGTAAAAAGTGTACATAGAGCCACTTCGACTTCCGACACCGTTAAGTACAAATGCAAAAGCAAGCTACACTGAGAGAAAAAACTTATGAACTTAAAGAAGACAAGCTGGATGTAATATGAATGATATGTTGTAATATATTTTTAAAATTTATAATTATAACTATTTGTATATAAAAATTCATTATTTTCTATACCCTGACCTTTAATGTATAAAGGTTATACTAGATTTGTGTAATATATGTAACGGACAGAAGGAGGCGAGACAGACCCCAAGTTCTTTATACCAAAATGCTTATCATAGCCTCGGGTAGCGATTGAGCCATGTCCATCCGTCCGCCCATCCATCCATCCGAATGAACGCCTAAATCTCGGAGACTAGCAGAGCTAGAAACACCAAGCTGTACCAGTTGGTGCCCATATTTCCTGAGAAAATGAAGTTTGATGAATCATGTCAATATCTATCCCCGATCCCCCAGTAAATATTCGCGGTTTTTGGCAATATTTATACCCTGTACCGTATGGTACTAAGGGTATATTAATTATACCCTGTACCGTATGGTACTAAGGGTATATTAAGTTTGTGCAAGCCGAAAATGTATGTAACATATAGAAGGAGACGTCGGAGACACCCAAAGTTACCTAAAATATGATCAGGGTGAATAGAGAAGTCGATATACCCATGTCCGTCTGTCCGTCTGTCCGTCTGTCCGTCCGTCTGTCCGTCCGTCCGTCCGTCCGTCCGTGTGAACGCCTAGATCTCAGAGATGGTAAGAGCTAGAGTTACCAAACTTTCACATTAGATCCCATATTATTCCATAGGAGGCAAGTTTATTTTATTTTTTTGATATCGGGGATAAATTATATAGCTCCCATGGGGGTGTTTGAGACGACCTCGACAAAAAAAAGCGTTTTAGATGAATAATTCGTTTTTTTATTAAGATATCGTAACGAAATTTGGTATTCGAAAGTTTTTTATAGTTCCCAATCACTGTACCAAATTTGATCAAAATCGGTTGACTATATCATATAGCTCCCATAGAACCGATCGGCCAAAATAACTTTTTTAAAGAAAAATTCGCTATATTTCGTTTTTTAATAAAGATATCCTAACCAGATTTGGCGTTTGGAAATTTTTTAGACCACTTAAGCAATGTGCCAAATTTGAACAAAATCGGTTGACTATATCATATAGCTCCCATAGGTCCGATCTTCCAAAAAATCGATTTTTTAACAAAATTTGTTGTGTTTCGTTTGTTTGTTAAGATATTGGGATCAAATTTGATATTCGTGAGTATTTTATAGTTCCTAAGCTTTGTACCAAATTTAATCCAAATCGTTTGACTAGATCATATAGCTCCCATAGGACCAATCGGTCCAAAAACACGTTTTTTATACAAAATTCGATGTGTTTTGTTTGTTTGTAAAGATATTTGAAATAAATTTGGCATTCATATCTTTTTAAGGTATTTAAGCACTGTGTCAAATTTTATTGAAATCGGTTGACTATATCATATAGCTCCCATAGGAACGATCGGTCAAAAAAACAATTTTTACTTAAAAATTCTTCTGTTTTTGGTTTTTTGTGAAGAAATCGGACTTTATTACAAGCTAGTGGTACAGGGTATCCTAAAGTCGTCCGCGCCCGACTTTACGTCCGCCATTTTTTTATCTGAAATTTAAGAGAGTAATGCCTTATGGTTCCACGCATTTGTGTGTCAAAAATAAACAAAATTGGGCGATTGCTGTATTTGTCAAAAATAGGATACAGAAACGGTTACGGGTTACGAACTCGTCCAATTAAAGGAAATCAGGTAATACATTAAATTTAAGGGGCAACGCCTTTGTTGAGCGTTATTTTTTTTTACGATTTTTTTTTATTGAATTAAAAGTCTCAAGAAAATTCAACAATACCGATTTTTAGCTACAAAAAATAATATATCTGAAGTAATAAAAAATTTTAAAACATAAAAAAAAGTATCTCTTAATCTATGAACTAAAAACAAGTTAACTCCGTAGGCTCTTGAATAAGGTGTGAATTGTAAACTTGCAAAGCTAAAAAAAATATATATATTTGTATTATTTTGACAAATCTCTTTTGACATTCAGACGCGTCTCAAAGAAATCAGAATGATTTTTTAAAATTTAAAATCGATCAGAAAAAATATTCGTGAAGCCATTCGAAATAAAATGGTTTCGTGAAAAACGCTTTTTTAGGTTTAAAAACTGAATCGACAACGCGTCGGATTGCCCGGTACGCGTAAGTGGATTTAATTTTTATAGATGAATCTATCTTTAATGATAAGATGAAGTTTGTTGGATCATGTCAATATCAATAATATAATATAACCCGTTCGTTCCCAATACATTTTCGTGGCTTTTGGGCATATCGTTTATTAATTCCATCTGAAATTTAACAGAGTGATGCGTTGCGATTTCGCGCATCTGTGTGCTAAAAATTAAAATTGAAACATGAAATTGGACAAATACAGCAAAAGCTATAGTCAAAAATATACGAACTGCGTCAATATTTGACGCTACCTAATAATGATTACAAGTGACTTCGAATCACAATTTTTGGTAAGCCGATTCATGTGGCTCTATTGAACAAATCTACATTTACATCCCTTCACCCCCCGCAATCGATTTATGTGTTTTCTCCCACACCCCTCAACATACCAACTTTAAATAACTTCTTTGACGTATCTTTTGAGTTTCATCACAATAGGCTAAAATTTTCTGAACTTAAAGGTATAAATTGGAAAGCTCTTAACAATTGGAAAGTTCTTAGCAGGAATATGAAGAAACAATTTTTTCGAGAGTAAGGGTACAGGTTATTCTACTTTTGGGCACCGCCTCGACTTTACCACATTTTTTATTATTTGTCTTAGCAAACGATATGCAAAAGGAACTAAGTTCTTGATGGGGGTGCCATGATCCTACCGAATTATTATTGGAAACTCAATTTTCGATTCATTTCGAACATTAATTATTTTGATATCTTGGAACGAACTTCAATGTCCGTTTTTATTTATTTAAGTATTTTTGTTTGATTTATTCTAAATATTATATCTCAAGACTTTTTCAAGATTTTTTGGTGTACTCACAAACTCAACTTCCACCCCCAACTTTTTCGCTCAGTGTTCGAGTGTAGCTGTAAGTGTGACGGCTATGATTCGATTGAGTGTGAGTGTGTGAGTGAATGAATGAGTGAGTGAGCGTGAGTGAGTGTGTCTGTGTGTGTGTGAGAGTACGCAAATTCTGTTTGCCCGAGAGTAATTTCTTAAGTAAAAGGTAAACACTTTTAGCGCCGACATTGCCGCTGCCGTAACTGTAAATGTAGCTGCAATTGTACCGTATGGGGAAGGATGTGGGGATAGCCACAAGGTGGCACCAAAGCAGGCGGCGCTGGAGGGGAATGTTGGAGGGTAACTGCTGATAGGTATGAGCCCTGAAACTTGAGCGCAATGCAAATGACAGGCGACCACTGCGTGCGTTGCGTGAGTGCAGCCTTGACTTCAATAGAGAGAGCACCCCACAGCCCGTGCCGCACAAGCAACAAAGGATCCGGAGCCGGAGGAGCAGGGGCGTACAAAATGGTTTCCCGGCTACCGACTTGATTCGCGTATTTGCAGTTCAATTTGTGCTGTGTAAGGCAGCGGAAGCTGCAAACCAAAGCGCAAAGAAGAAAAAAATAAAGAATATAACATCAACTATAAGAAAAAAAAAAAAGGAATAGAGTAAGAAAGAAGCAGAAGAAAGAAAAACATTTTACTGAATAATATTACAAATAATAGCAAAGTAACGGCAAGTAGCTCAAATGGAACCAAGATAACCTTGATATAGTAATGATGATGATGATGACGTAATGGTTTCTATGTTAAATTCTTAAATTATGTGAAGCGGAGAAATTTGTGTTTAGTGAAAAAAAAATTTGGCAAACTTTATGCATAGTTTTGAAGGGCAGTCAACTATGTGAATTGTAAAAGGGAATCAAAATATTTTGACAAGGTACAAAAATTCGGAATAAAAAGTTATTACCTTATTTTTCATCTTAAACGGAAATAATTTAACATAATTAGATGGGGTATAAGATGCGAAGAAGATGTAATGCTCTTGAATTTCGACAGTTATATAGATTTCGATAAAAATCGAATACTTAAAATAATTCATACAAATTTCAAATTCTAATAAAATATTTTAAAATACAAAAATAAAAGTAGTAGATAAAGAGAGTCTTCTAATAATTGCTATCCTACATAAGTCCAACTTAACCCCGCAAAGAAGAAAAAAAAATGATACTGAAAAAGCTCAGAAAGGTCAATAAAAGCAGAATATAGAGAGCCGCTGTCATCTTGTTTTTCATCTTCGAACATAGCTCATGCGGCTTCCAAGCAAATATGACACCAGCGATCAAAAAATATGCTAATCCTGAATATGAGTTTCATGCCGTGGGAGTTTGGATGGTAGCCCTAGTTGACGTTAAATGGCAGCCCCACCACCAGGGAAAGTTGCATCTGGCCAACAACCGGATAGAATGAAAATAAAATCGATTACTGAAACCAGCTCAAGAGAAAGAAAGGCTTTTTTAGGGGCACTAAGCTACCAAGAAGTGCTAAAAAGGGGGAAAAAAATGAAGAGAGGATTATCCGTCGCGATAGTTAGGCCCATACTGCTGTATGCTGTATGCATCTGGTGTCCAGCCCTTACCACCAAGTCTAGGCTCAAAACCCTAAAAAAGGTGCAGAGAACAGCACAATTAAGCATCTTAGGTGCCCTTAAAACAACCTCTATTGAAGCGTTAAAACCCTACCACCAATATGACCCCCATTCTCATAATGGTGAAAGAAATTGCTACCCTGACATCGAGATGCCTATAAGACGCTAAATGCTGGGCAGTCTTGGGATACGAACACGCGTCTATTGTAAAAGAAGACACAAATGTGTTAATGACAGATTACTGAACTCCCTTAGAGCATTCATCTAAACTATTCACCACCGAAATCCCCTCTAACGAATTGTGGCTGAAAACTCGTCCAGGTCAAAATGACTTTATTAACTTCTTCACAGACGGCTCCAAGTTCAACCACCATGTTGGGGAGGGAGTCTGCTCTGAGGAAGTGCAGAGTTTTTCAAGAAGAGATCTAATATGAAGAAGAGATACCATTAACGAGTCTTTGTTCTGCTTGCACAACATCGGTCTTGAAACCGGTGCAGTAAACATATTTTCGAATAGCCAGGCAGCCATAAAGTCACTTCGAGCAGTGTCCACCAACTCGATGAGAGTCAACAAGTCCCTCAAATCTATTCAAGAGATAGCACAGCAATTTGTAATATAAAAATATGTAATAAATAGACAGGACACGACCTCCACCTGCCTACCTGATAAGGAGAATATTCACATGCCCATGGCCACTTTCTAGATATAAACAAGGGAGAAATTTAGCCCTCGCCCACAAAGGCTGTCGTATAACACATCCCATTGCATTATCTGTCGCCAGATATGATCAAAAATTGACCCAAAAAGATCCATAAGGCTCTGTAGAATGAAACGGTCCCAGTATTCGGCAGTTGTTAGAGCGATCACTGGACACTGGTTTATCGGAACACATGCGACCAGAATGAATGTTCCGAGCCATGACTTTTGCAGAATCTGCAAAGACGAAGAAGAGGTTTAATCAGTGTTATTTTTCTTCTTCTGTTCCTGTGAGGCTCTTAGTAGACGTACGTATAAGCATCTGGAATATTACTTCCTGCATAACCTAGTTCAGCTAGCTTCTATCTGTCTGAGGAGGATTGCTAGCTACATCGTGGCAACGGGATGGGAATCCTTCAAGCGGAACTATCTCAGGAGAAGGGCTATAGAGAGATCTGCGATATCACAACGGGCTGGTTTAGGCCGAAGTGTGACGGCTTTTCAAGCCAGCAGCCGCCTTACCTAACCTAACCTTTCCCTCTCCTCAATAAAGACTTGTGGTTCGGTGGGAAGGAAAAAAAGGAGTTAGATATGGTAAGGTCTCTAAAAGTTGTAATAGGTTGATTTAAAGGTTAGAGCTTTGCGAAAAATAAGTTCAGGACAATGGACTTAGTTGGCAGGTTTCTAAAATCTGTTGATAAATTATATAAGATTGGGTCATTAGATCCGAGGTTCGGTTAGGTTTAGAAAAGGTAAAGTAAAAGTGCAATGCAGAGTTTTGGAAGAGGAAAAAATCTCTGGGCCATGAGAGAAATTTTGTTTGTATATGGGACACGCTTTGACTTGGGTCCATTATAATACTGATGGGTCCAGCTCTGAAGTAATTGCAATCTATTGCAAGTGCTTTAACGTTAAACTAGATTCAATGACTTCAGTAGGAGCATGTCACAACAAATTAGTAGCAAATCCATATATCTCATTGCCAGTTAAAGACACTTTCTTTGTTTGCGGGCTGTCCAATTAAAATATTTTACATCTAGACCATTTTTTCGTTATCAGCTTCAAGATTTTGTAAGATTTCAGTCATTACAATTTATAAATTTTTTTTACAAAATAACTCAATCAATGCATTTTACTAACATCATAAAACAACTGACAGCCATTAAATAATTGAAATACTTTGTAGACAATCAGATTTTGAGCTTTGACACAAACTTTGGTAATTTAATATATTGACAAACATAAAATCAAATTTAAAAACTTACTTAAACAAGTTAGATTTCAAAAATTGCCCAGTCAGTAAGCAAATTGAATTGATAACTTTTGTTTATGTTATATTCCACGAATTGGCTCAAAAGCTGTTAAAGAAAAGATTTCCTATTAAATCTGTTACATGATATTCTGAGTTGTATATTAATTTTTGATATGTTAACTAAATTATTTATCAATTTTTGTTTTACCAAACAATTATTTTGTTTTTTTCTTCGGATTTGGTTAGATATGTTTGTGTCAGTTTGGTCTGTGTGTGTTTATGTCTTTGACAGGACTTGCTGTAACTGACTTTTCCTGAGCAACAACTAACAAACTAATATTCTTCAAGTTGTTATTGTTGCTGTTGTTGTGGTACATAAATTTCTACACAGAGATTTGGTCGGTTTCATGTTTGGCAGTTTTGTTATTTGATTTTTGCATGTGGTACTCTCAAGTGTAAAAGTCTATCATTTTCGCAATACATAGTGGTTGCTCCCAGTCCCGGTCCCAGTCCCAGCCCCCCAGATCCATTACTGCTCTGGACCAATCTACGTGCAGACGACAACCACAACAGGCAGTGAAGTGTGTAAGGAAAAGTGCCAATCAAAGTTAATTGAAAATTCATTGAATGTTGTATATTTAAGTGCGGCTCACAAATATTCCTGCCTCTGCCTTTCGAGAATCTAAATATATACCTATCTGCATATACATATATATTTCAAAATATACATATATATATATGTAAATGTTTGCAGGGTATTTGTATTCATGTTGTTCAGGCCTCTCATTCAGTGTTGGCTGTTGGTCTTTGGTTCTAAATGTTTGCAGTTTGGCTTACAATGTAAACAACTCTGAGCATGGCATAAATGGCAAAATTTGCAATATATTAGGTAAAGCTTTGCTCAAACATATTAGATATTTAAATGAAGCAAATGTTTTCAGCATTTCAAAAAAGGACAAAAGTGACATACAACATAAATATAACACTCTTGTTTAAGAGTTTTTAAAACGAAATGAAGGCAATTTTTTTGTTAAAGCAATAACTAAAAGTGAGCATCAAGTTTGAAGTTTTGTTTGACTTGACAAGATTTGAAACATAATTGATTTTATTTCATTGTTTTTCTAAAATAGATTTTTGTCAATTTGAATCATTGTTGTAGTGAACACTTCAAAGCACAGCTTTATTTAAAGATTGCATAAAGGTTTTTTAGCACAGAAAGTTTAACTTTATAATTTAAGGTCACTGAAAACTATTTTATAGATTGATTTTATCATATCTGGTATTTTAGGTAATAAATTTAAAAATCATATTGATCAACAAAGCATTTACCTGGCAGCCCCAAAAAGTATGCTATAATTTTGTTCATCTGTGATTTTTCAAAATGCATTTATTAAGTTGACAATTGGAAATTGTGATTCATAAATCTATGTATTGTTTAATATTTGCTTTATAGAAAATAATTACAAAAAAAAAGAATATTTTTAAATCCATTTATTTTGTAGCCTTTTAAAGAAACACTATTTTTACTTTAGTTTTGAACATTGGTTATTCAGGTACATATGTCGCTTTCAGAACCGTCATAAAATAGGAGGACATCAGAAATATTTGACTTTAAAATATATATATATATCTTAATACAGCCACAAATAGTCCAAAAAAATTAATTTCAAGGTCCCGGGTATCCCATTTTGGCCCTCATGAAATGTTGCCCATAGGCAATTTCATATATATGTTAATAACTTATTCATAAATATTTTATATTTTTAACAAGATTTCATAAATAATTATGTGTAAAATGAATACAAAAAAATTATAATTTAGTTCACGATTTAATTATATATAACTGGTTGAAACTGAAGGAGTTCTATATAATTTTGAGCATATAAATTCAGAAATTCTTAAGCCATTTTCAATGTCTTTTATGTACCTGGGGCATTGTACATTTTTCTTACTATCATGAATTAAAGTAAGCCGCTTTTTTTGTAAGAAAAAATAGTGTGAAATTTTTTTAAGGATATGTTGACAAACATATATTCGAGATTTTTGTACTAAGAAATATGACAAATTCCAGTGTTCAAATACGTAGAATTATTTTTGTTGATTGTAGCTATGCTCTCAAAATTCATATGCCAATATACTGGGTGTTTTTTAATAAGGTACTGTTTGTAAGTATTTGTTCTGAATTATCTTTCGATAAGAATTGTTAAATTCCCGAGTTTAGTTCCAGAAAATTAGTTAAGCCTTATCAGGCTAGGGCTAGAGCTCTGGCAGAAAGAGAATGAAACATGGTGTCCGGTTATCGCATATCCCGAGCACTCTAGCCGAGATATGATCCAAAGCGAATATCTGAACTCCTGCGCTTCCATGAAAACAGGACTAGGATAGTGGTCGAAACTGGGCCTAGCGCAATAACCAATATGGCTGAGAGGTTACACGTTCCCCATCGCAATTTCTGCCGCAGCTGCTGAGATGAGGAAGAGACAGAAAGCATCTGACACCTGCTATGCGACTGCCCAGCGCTTTTTAGAAGATGATCTCAGGTTCTGGTTAAGCCATTCTTTGAGGATCAGGGTCTAGCCTATATGCCTATAGCGGATCTGGCTGTTTTTGTCGAATCCTTAAAATTTTTCTGCAACATGAGAGAGTTAGGCGATTAGGGATGTCCTTCAGCTTTTGAATCCTCCTCATCCTCCTACTCCACAATCCCTTTCTTCTCCTTCTTTTAATTAGGCAACGTTATGGACCTCATTGCCTCTGGGTGATCCCAGTTGCAAATCTCAGCTGCCTATACAACCTAACCTATGTTATAAGATCAGCCTTTTTTCCAAGCTTTCATTATTATTGTCACTAATTGGTCAAATTTTTCAATCGAGTCTGCGGTCTTTTAAGAAAGGTCGAATAGTGTTAATTTGGTTAAGTTTTGCTTAGCATGAAGAAGTGTTTCCTAAATATGTTTTTATCCCAATCTGTTTTAAGATGCTGAAGATGAATATTCAGAGTTTCTGGAAATTTAATTTAGTTGTAGCCCTTGCAACTGAGAAACTTGAATTTGTCCGCTATTGTCAAGCTTAACAGAGAGATTAGAACGTATTAATCAAGAGCAAAATACTATATAAGGCAGGATAATTACAGAGTCTTAACTTTTGGCTAAAAGTCCTTACAACCTCCATTAAAGTAGTCAGTATCGACATACACAATTTCGCGCCATTATATATTTATTCCTTTTACTCCAGAGTGAAGCATAGGGCTTCCTCGAAATTCACTCCAATTCGTCTCACTCACTTCAACTATTTTCTCTAACTGCCTTCTCCATGTGTGCGCTGGAGGCCCCCTTCTGCGTGATCCTTGAGGGTTCCATTTGATGGACTGCCTTGTGATGTCTTGCGGGTATTTTCGTTGCATGTGACGTATGCGCCTATTTCACGCTTTAAGGTCTCAAATATGTCCAATCTTAAAAGTAATGTTCTTAGTACTTTTGTCCAGTCTAGTCTGTAACCTAGTAGGACCATTGCATCCAAATTTGTTACAAAAAAACATGCTGGACAGAGTTGGCTTTGATAATTTCCATAAGTTTATCCCAACAGTTACCACCGCTACCTAATGTAAAAGTAACCTCAACTGAATCCCGCTCTGTCAGCTTATTGGCAACCTCGTTAGCTAGACGTATCCATCAATGCATAACAAACATGAGATTTAAGCTAATACACCCAAAGCATAAAAAAGAAAGCCAAAAATAAAACAAAAACCTTTCTGTTCAATCAACCAAACTTTATATCCATTATGAACACCAACAGCTGTTACGGATTTATTAAATAACATTGCTACTCTCGACGGTTGCTTGATTTTTTACATAAATTCGTTTTTTAGGTCACTTTCATGCTAAATTTCTAATTAACCATACACCCACGGTAAACACACACACACACACACTCTTACTCACACACACACACACACACACTCAACCTGGTACAAAAGCGTGCTGCTTGTTCTGCCATCTTGTTTTTTTTTTTGCTACTCAATTTTTTACGCTTCAAGTTCACAGCTATAAAAATGGCGCACAAATGCCAGCAATCAAAATGCAAAGCTGTAAAACAAAAAACCAACAAAAACAAAGAGCAAAAAGAAATGGAAGTTCAAAATAAAAGAAATAAAAAATCAAAAAAAAAAAAAACACCGACGACACGCTTGGAAAAAGCTTATTAAAAGCGCATAAAAGAAAAACGGCACGTTTACAAAGCAAAACGCACGCACACATGCACAACAGAGAGCACATGAGCACACACACACATGCAACGGCAACAGCAACAACAAACAACAAGCTAAGCGCTCACACACACACACTTACACGTTCGCTCTCCTACACACACACAAGCTCAGCTGCAGCGCACTCGGGCGCATAAATCCGCGCTAAATGAGTTTAACACTTGGCTTAATAGTTTGGTTATATGAAAGCAAAAAAAAAAAAAGAGTATTAAAAAAAATCAAGAACAAACCAGGGCCAGGCAAAACGTCATGCAAAACTGCCAGAGCAGCAAAAATCAAAAAGAAAAAAGGGTATAGTAGGGCGTAGACGACTTACAAATGCTCCTTACTCAAGGATGAGCGCTTAACTCTTCTTTGCCCAAAGTTAAATAAGCTTTAGTGAAAAGTTTGAAAATCTCTTAAGGCCAAAAAGTTTTACCAGATTTTTAGGAAATATTTTTGTTCGAAAATTTTGTATCCTTCATTGATATAACCAATTTGCTTCCAAAAGAAACCAGAAAACTTTTTCACTGCTGATAATAAGTATCATTTTGTTCGAACAGATATTAAAAGAGATCCCCATGCCCCTCCTAGGGGTTAGTCAGGGAATTCTATATATACATACTATCTTGATGGCTTAGGGGAATAATTCAGAAGAGAAGTGAAGAAATGCTCTTCACTTAAACAAGAATTTGGTTGTCCAAAGAGAGAGCTTTCTATTATTGAGAGTACAATTTTTATTTTTCTACCTTATCTTCCTTTCATCTCTATAAACTGACAGACGCCTTTATCGACTCTATATTTATATAGAATTAGAAAAATATATACCTTATAACCTAAGTAGTGTTAACCTTCTCCCTGTTACATTCCTTTCCACCAAACTCATATACCCTTTACGACCCTGCTAAACTGTTATACCAACAACATCAAGAAACGAGGCACATTCTGTGCTAAAAAAATTTCTGCAGCATACTTTTATGCGCAATAGAAAAATTGCAAATAGTTTTCTAGCTTTTTTCATTGCATTCAATAGCAGCGCAGCCAGCGTTCGACGTCGACTGCAGGCAGCAACAGCATCCATGTGCGCCTTTGAGAAGCTTTTAACTTAGCTTAGTTTGTGTGCACTTTTTTGTTTTTATTTCTATTAGCAGCAACAGAGTAAAACTGACCCGTCACGCCCTGCGCCAAACCGCCCACGTCCAGTCGGGCCAGAGCTAGTCCGGGCTTAGTCCGGCTCTGCTAAGACCTCGGCTGACTACTAAATGAAAAAAACTAAGCGCCTGAACGAGCTGCCGGACAAACAGACAGACAGACGGTTTGGTGGTTTGCAAAACATGTTTTCAATGCAAAACGCTGGCAAATTTGCTGTTGGTTGCCCTTGTTGGTTTGATTCTTCCGTCTTTTATACGACGCTGCGCAGAGTTTATGGTATGCCAAGTTTGTTATTAAATTTTTTGAGGCATTTAGCGTGTTGACGTAGATCTTGGAAATTGAAAGATGGAGGAAACATTGGTAGTAAAGAAACTGTAAGTGCAGCTGGACAATAATAAACTTGGTGGATAATGATCACAAAATCTTAAGGCTGATTCTCAAAAGCCATTAATTGAAGGGAAACCATTAATTATCTTTAAAAAACACTGAACGCTATACTCATTCCTCAAATAATATACTTCAAGGCTAATCATGGCATAAATACGGCCTGATGTTGGGAAACCCCCTAAATTGACAGCTTGTCGTACGCCCTGTCCCATTCCTTCATACCAAAATTTGTGTTGTTTCTTCGTCAGCCTTCTTGAACACCTTCACCTAGCCAACAGAATTTTTAACACATCTCTATACTCCTTATAAATATATCTCTATCTAAAGCTATAGCAAGCTGTTTAATCGCAAACTAAAGCGCCAAAGGAGCACTTTGCTCCCAAATGTTGAAAGAAAGTGCCTCTTGAGAGTATTAACCTGATCTGAAATGATTGGTCTGTACAGCTGAATCCAAACTAACATCTTTTGGATTGAGATCGTATTGAAATTCAAATTGGTGGGCAATTTACGAATTGGACGCTTTTTACTTAAAAGTGTTGCCTACTTTTGGGCTGAAAATTTAGTGGGAACGAGTTTTTGTTAATGAAAACTTCTTAGCTCTCTAAAATTACATGAAGTTAATGTTCTCAAGCTCATCCTTAATCGTTGAAACGCCAAACTGTTTAAACACAGATATCCAGAGCTTAAAACTACTTCCTCGCAGATTTTTATAGTCCAAATATTGAAAGGAAGTGCCTCATGAGAGTATTTACATGGTCTGAAATGATTGGTATCTACAGCTGGATAGAAAATAGCATCTTTTGGATTAAGATCGTTTTGCAACTCAAAATGGTGGGCAATTTACGACTATGATGCTTTTTGCAAAAAAGTGTTGCCTACTTTTGGGCTGAAAATCTATTAGGGCTTATTGCTTGTTGAAGATAACCAGATTAATGCCAGAGAGAGAACTTAAGCTCATCTTAAATTGTATTAACGCCAAATCGTTTAAGGAAAGATACCCAAAGAGCTTGAAATTCCTCCCCGCAGATTTTTCTAGTCCACTCAAATCGTTCAGTTTGCTTTTGTTATGAAAAAAAAAATCAACGCTTAGTGCTTGAAAAAAAGTCATTTTAAATATTAAATTTACACAGCACGAACACACACAGTGTGTGCATGTTTGTGTGTGACAGAGCGAGCAGGGGCAACGCAATATAAGAGTGAGATAGCTGCAGCAAACATGTGGCAAGGAGCAGTTAATATTTCACAAGCTTTTTACTTTCAACATAATTACAGTTGGTTGGTCCGAAGGCTTGCCGTTGCCTTGTACTTTGAAAAACTATTTGCGGATAGATACACACACACATACACACGCACACACACACACACACGCACACACGTTCATACATACATAATTTAGTATAGCACTTGGACACAAACACTAATGTGTGTGTGCGTGTGTGTGTGTGTGTGTGTGTAGCTGCAGCTTGCTTTAGAGGTCTGCTGAGTGCTGCTCGCGGCTCAGAAATGTCTGCTGCCTTGCATTTTGCGGTTACAGGACCAAAACGGATACGCCACACGGCACACCACATACACACGGCTACAAGCACGCCACACACACACACACACTTGCGCATACAGTGTTGCCACCTGCTGTGCATATTTTCAACATAATACATATATAATTTTACACTGCTTTTACAGTATTTCTTATATTTTATTGCACTTGCAATGGCAGCGCCTGCCATTTTGTATCAGTGTGTGAGTGTATGCACCCAGCAGACCAAAAAGTGACCACCATGTAAAGCGTGAGACGAAGTAAAGAGAGTAATTAAATTATGTTAAATGTTTGCATCTTTTGGATTTAGATCTTGTTGGATTCCAAAATGGTAGGCAATTTACGATGACAACGCTTTTTGCTATACAAAAATGTGGCATACTTTTGGGCTGAAAATCCATTAGAGCTTTTTACATGTTCAAAATAAACCAAATGTTGCCAGACGATTAAAGCTGATAAAGAAATTAGAAGGATATGTGTTTGTTGGCGTAGAATGGTCATATAAAGTGTTGGGAGCAAAATGGAAATTAAGTCGTTCTTATTAGGCGCCTCCAAGAAAGAGGACATTTTAATAAGTTTCTTACCTTCTTCATAACAAATATTTTTGGGTTAATAAGAGATATATTTCTTGCAATGTTCAACTTTTAGACCGATTTATTCAGTCCAACTTTTTCTTAAAATTAAAGTGTTCGTTTGTTATTAATATTGTATCCTCAGTGCAGGTCCAGGAGCTTATACACAGCCTGGAGGTGGAGTTTCGGGAGGTGCTCCTGGTATTCACGGTGGTCCACTAGCTTATACACAGCCTGATGGTGGAGTTTCGGGATGTGCTCCTGGTATTCACAGTGGTCCAGGTACTTATTCACAGCCTGGTGGTGGACAAGCCTTTCTTGGCTTTGGTGGAGCTCCAGGAACACAAGGCAGACCCGGCCCGGCTAGTTCTGGTACTCCTGGAGAGCAAGGTGATGCAGTGGGGTCGGCTGGCGTTGGACAACCTATATCTGGATTTGGCGGAGCTGCTGAAACGCAGGGAGCACCATAAGCATCTGGCTCAGGGTATCCCGGCGGATCACAGCCTAGTACTGGATTTCCTGGTGTTTCAGCCCAAAAAGGTGGCCCAGGTTACTTAACTCAACATGGGGCTGGTGTTGCAGGCCAACCAGGATCTGGACTTACTGGCCCTGGACATTACACTCAACCTGGGGTTGAGCAACCTGGTGGCATTCAGACTAATTGTGGAATCGGAGGAACACCACGAACTTCTGCCTATGGGGGTCTGCCTGGTGGACAACCAGGATACGGTGGCAACAAAAATTAACTGCTATGTGCTCGATCTGTAGAGTCTGGTATATGGTACTGTGGTTTATCTTCGCGCCTTTGCAACTCCGACCCCCAAGGATATATTTTCTTTCCAAACAGGCATTTAAAATATGTATATCCAATCACTTGGGATGCATGCAGCCTTCTAAATCACCTCTTGCAATCATGGTTTTGATACTGGACGAATCATCGAATCATTCAATGGATTTTATAAACGATTTATGATGTCACAAACTCATTTGCGCACAATGGAACCCAGTCTTAGCCATTGAAGTTAATGCTTCAGAGACCGCAAATTATTTATGAAGCATTTGCTTGGGATTGATAGATGGGGACTCTAACAAAAAATCAGGGAAGGTTGAAAAAATCAAACCAAAAAAGTGTCAAGAATTATAATTCTATATTAAATTGTTCTCAATTATTATAATTATAGATAAGATGACCTACGTTTGGTCTGCTGGGTGCTCATATACGTGAGTACGTGCGTGTGTGTGCGTGCTGGTGTTTGTGGCCCTGCATGTGCTGCATCCGGTTCCAGCCATGTCCTTGGTTGCCTGCATGCCTGCCATGTTTGTTTTTGTTGTGCGTTTTTTTAATGTTTCTTTAGCTCGCTCGCTCTCTCTGTTTTTTATTATTGTTTACTTTAGCTACTTTATAGTTAAGTGCAGCTGTAAAATATTCTTTAATAACTTCAAAATGCGTTGACAAGCGCACAAATTTGTGCATTGTTTTGTTGCAGTTCGTTTTGTGCTTTTGGTATTATTCAAAGGGCTTAAAAGTATGCAATGCTTTTTATTTTACTATTTTACTGCACAAAAAAGTTTTTATCACTTGCAGCATATTTCATGCTAAGTGCATTAAATATGATATATAAATTACATATGTGTGTGAATGTGGCACTGTATGGGTATGTATCTGTGTATGTGTGTAAAGTCCTTAGAGCTAACAATTAAGTCGCACAATAACAAACGGTTTTTGCATAGTTATAAAAAGTTTTTAATGCCACACACTTGCGGGCTTTTTTAACTTCTCTCACTTCACTCTCTCTCAGGCTCTCCCTGGCCCTCTTTGCCCTTCTCTCCGTCTCTCTGTGTGTGCGATAAGCAGCTTCAAAAAGTTTTCGTCCATATAATACATGCATGCAACAAAAGCAACAAAAACATCATGAGCAACAAGAACAACACGAACAGTGCCTGCAATAACTATAATAACTATGAAAGACAAGCAACCATCCGACGAACCAGCAGCGCAATTAATTTGTGGTTACGATAGCAAAACTTACTCTCACTCGCTCTATCTGCAATAATCTGACTATATGCATCTTTTTCAGACACACTGGGTGTGAGGCAGTGGCTTAGGTAAAGGGGGTCGTGGTCGTAAATTCGCTTCATTACTCTTTCTATGAATTTTATAGAAGATGGCAGATTAGACTAGATTCAAAATAATAAACGAAGTTTTGAGAGCATAGAAAATTTCTTGATGACTCAGATGTGTCTTCAGAAAATTTTTAAATCCAGAAAAATATTTCTTAGAGAGAGGGAAACCTTACTTTCATTAGACGTCTTCCAAAATTTTTAGGAAGTTGGGTAAATTATTGAACTTTTGGAACTTCAGAAACCTTCATTGAAGACCCACATGAAACGTAGCTATGCAAAAAAAAAAGGAATTGGGTCTATTAGCCATATGAAGAAGCGGATATGGAGCAAAAATTTTATATTCTTCTTAAGTCCTGTTACTTCTAGTGGAGCATAGGGCCATCATAATGGTTTCCGTAACATTTCCATTTCTAAAACATGGGGTTTGCACCTCCAAACCAGTCGTGCATGCTGCCGAAGCAGGTGGATTAGGGTCACGGGTACCACTTGGATAATGAATATTCATCGGGCTTACTCTCATGTTTATAAAGAAATACGTTAGGGAGCAGTGCTCTGAAAGTAAGTTATAAGCTCAAAGTCAGTCCGGACAACTCTGCTCGCAGTAACAGGTCAACAGGCCGCTCCTAACTGGAGAGCAGACGCGTTTTGCAGTCGCTCATTCTGAGTACAGACGCTACGTTGCGGATCGCTCTTCGCTTCACTGCTCCTGGAAGACCTTACCGGCAAGGGTGGCCCTACCAGTAGCTATGCTACCGCCGGAGTTGCTCTTAGAGTGATTGCAGCTACAAAGCCCCCTCAGCACGTCAAGGTGACGATCCCCTAGAGGGAAATTGTTATATAGTGTGATTTATTTCTGAATGTATAACGTATATACTACATATACACAAAACCTCCATTATCCTATTTTAATAACCCAGAAGAAAATGATATTGCAAATGCTACGAAATTCAGAAAACAATTTTTGAGGAGGATAGCACCCATTTCATTAACAGCATGATTCATATCTGAAAATGTTCGTCGAATGTCCTTAAAATGGTCAAGAATCTTCGTTATCCCAAAAGATGATCCGGACGTTTCAAAACGATATGCGATTATTTTATTATTTAAGAGAATGTCTCTTGAAAAATGATCATACTTCCAGATGTCCCGCTCATCGAGAACCAACCAGAACCGTTTACTCTTGTCGTCTTTCTTTATCCATTTATTACTCCTTCAGGGAGATTAGACTCAACAAAACCTTCCACCGGACTCTGCTTGGCGCAGTTTGCTTTGCTGTGTCCCAGCTGATGTTGCGTTGGGACAATTCGTTGAGTGTTGTACGACGCAAGGTTGCCTTTGGCCTTCCCACTCGTCTGCTTCTTTGTGAGTTCCATTCTAAGGTTATCTTGACGATGCTGCTTCGGTCTCGTCGTCTTGTCTAACTAAATTTAGTTACAACCCCCTTCACAAAAAATCTACGCCCTTGTTATGGGCTCAACAGTTTGGTAGACCGAAACGTGCTTGGGGTTTATCTTTATGGCATATCATGTACCATTTAAATAATTACGATCTAACATGGCCAACATGGCGTGCCATGAATCCGAGTCAAACCAAGTAATTTGGCAACCAGCAGCAGAGCAGCAGCGTTGAGCTTTGAGTCAACTGAGTACTTAGCTTCATACTAATATTTATTTATACCAATTAAACGAGTTAATTTTTGCCTAATAGAGCAACTAAAACTTTTGAATTGTTGGCAATGATAAGACATGTTGAAAATTGCTCAAATTATAAACGATTTGCGGTTAGCGCCCAAAGTCAAGCTCAGAGAGATAACCAAAAAGTGAAATTTGAACAATTATAATAATATATATTTTTTAAAACTTTGGCAATGCCTGAAGTTAGTTTTGTGGAAAGTGCTTTAAATGGTTTGTTTTAATCAGAATCTGAATGGAGTGAAATTTAATACTAGAAAAATAGTTAAGCCCTCAGTTGAGTATAAATATGAAAATAAATATTCTTAGCTAGTTTTTCCTGAAGGTACTGAGGGAAATATCGAGAGCGATTATCTGGTATATACCAGTCGGAGGATGAGCAATTATAATAACATACATTTTTTAAACTTTGATATTTGGTTTTTTCTAATTCGAATTTAATACCAGAAAAATACCAAGCTCTCTGTTGAGTATTAATATGAAAATTAACATTCTTAAAACATTTTCCTTAAAGATACAAATGCAAATCAGGAAATGAATGTGTACTTATTTGGTATATAGCAGGGAGATGACGTATATAGTAGCGCCACCTGAGTAATGTTCCCAAGTCGTAAATCATAAATTACGTTAACAATGTAATACGGCCTGGATTTGGCAAGAAGGGTTTGCTATCTAGGCCTAAAAGAATAACAATGGTCCCGTTGCCAAAAACTTACCTGCAGAATATTTCAACACTGCAGACAATTTGCGGGGTACACGAATCAACTTATGTACGAAATATGACTAGAGAGCTCACTTGATAATTGCAGCTCATTCCTTAAGATGGTTGATTCCAAGTTGAGCAGCATATGGGAGCTTCGTTGAGATAGGGAAGGACCTAAGAAAATACATTGTGATGGTTGAGCTTACAAGATTCCACCTGCTCCATTCCCTTAATCTTTGTGTTGAAGGTTGTTGCAAAAAATCAGATTGTAATCCGATCCAAAAATAATTACAGTACCAATTTTTGTTTTTGGGAAATAAGACTTAATTAATACAAATATTGAACAAAACTGATCCAAACGAATGCGCTTCCATCTTGCACTACAGCTTCTCAACTACTCCATAATGGCAGCTAAACTAGATAACTTGGGATGGTTCCAGTCAAGTGGTATCAAGATTCTATAAATGACAAAAAAAGAAGCCCTTCTTCTGGCACGACCATCACATTCAGTAAGTATCCCACAGAACCTACAGTTCCATATTGTTAATGCTCGTAAGCCTGCAGTGTCTCTTGACCAGTTGAGAGATTACTCTTATTATAGGAATCCAGGATTAGACTTGCAATAGTCCGGCCGTCCTAATTCAGTCTGGTTCGATTCTCATCTCTTAGCAGCTATTAAGTGGTGTATCTATCAATGTTACAAGAGGTTTGGTATACTCCATATAAGTTACTCCAGTTACGATTCTATGTCCAGGAACCTATCTATCTAGGCTCTATACTCCAAGGGGGGGTTCAGAAAATGATGATGAATTTATCTAAGGTAAACCATTTCCATGATCGTAATAATAGTGGGGAATGCTGCACTGCGACCCGTAGGATCTACTGTGCTCTCTTTTAGCAAAATCTGCAACAAACTTCATTATTTAAGAAGGGTTTAGTCAGGTGATGTCATAATCAATACACTATGTGCGCCGAGGAAAGATATCCTTCTTCTGGCAAGGGAGTCACACTCTGCATAGAGAGGTTTCCTCCTCAATCTCACAAATCTTGTTCGAGCTCACGATTCCAATAGAACTGAGGTGTTTCCTGAGTCTGCAATATCCTGTCAATAGCCCAGTTGGTATCCTAAGGCAATTCTGGCACAGTTGCATTATTTTCTTGAGCCTATTAAGGTTTTAGGAGCCGAGGAGTTACGTAGCTTACCGTAAGCCAGCAGTGCCGGTCCAGCCCGTTTGTCGTCTGGGCCTTTCCTCTTCTCTTAGCAGCTGGTGGTGCGTCTGCCATTGCTGCAATAAGATTTGGGCCCTACTATTACTTTTGCAGCACCATATCCCGACAGAGTGTCACCTGCTTCGTTCCCGGGAATATTCTTGTGTCACGGGATCCACCCAAGGGAGACTTTGTTTAATTGTACTAGATGTTTGAGTTTGGCTCTAGTTTCCCGAACCAACTTTGAATTAATCTTCAAGCCAGTCAGCTCATTGATCGATACTTGATGATCTGACAGTGAGGCAATATCTAATCTTTTTATATCCTATCTATGTTGCTGTTCCATGGTCTAAAATAAGCATAATTAACTAACTACGCCTTGAACCTGTACATTGATCTAAGCTCCACTCAAAGCTTGCATCTTAAGCCGCAGCTCATTTGTAGCTTGACAATCAAATGGCAACCCTTAGCGAAATCCAACAAGTTAAGTTGGCAGCCCTGCTGCAAAGACTACTTATGTGTAACTTGTTATGTGTCAATTTTGTCTCATGATAGTTTTTTATACCAAGTCCTTCCAACCAAGCAACACTCATTCAACTGTCTCGCTTAATAAAGCTCTGTGAGATATTTTAATACCAAATTGACAGTTTCATACTAAAGTGTTCATATCGTAGGGTGTTGCTGTTATTATTGTTGCATGAGTTGGTTTTCGCATATATTTGGATACCCTGCAGTCAATGGATTAGGGTTATTATAAGCATGGGCTAGATTTGAGGCAGACATTCAGCTCTTTACCACTGTTGGGGGTTGTGGCAGTGTTGGAGCAGTCCTCAAGTCTCCCCTTACAAACAAGCTAGATCTTAGGAGTTATACCTTGTTCCATACCTCTAAGTAGGCATGCTGTATTCTTCATATGTAAATTAATACAATCGGAGAAGAACTTTACAGGATACAGTCAAATTGAATCAATTGTAAGAAATAAGTTCGATTCTAGTCGTATCCGCAATTTTTCAAAGCAACTTTTCCATTTTATCATAATTAGCACAATTATAATTAGTCTCTCCTAGTTAAAAACAAAAACCAGAGCTATTTAGTTTGGTATATAGTATTAAAATGGTGGCTGTTGCATAAAACAACCCTATACCCCATCACCATACACTAGTTACGGACTAGTTACAAAAATAATATTTTTTTTTTAAAAAGCTCTTGCAGAGTATCCTTCCATCGGACACGGCATCGCCATATTGACATTTTTTTTTAATATATATATTTTTTTTTTATGCTTGCAACATGTCAGTCGAGGACGCTTTACTGTTAGCTGGCCAATTTATCACGCAGCTTGCCCCAATAGATTTAAATTGTCACATCGTTTGTCATGCAACCAGAGAGCGAAAAGAGAGTGGCTTCCATGGCAGCTGACCTCTTTGTTATGGTATATTATGTACTATAATAAAGTTCAGGGCGGAAAAGTAAACTATATACAGTAGGTATATATATGAATTTATTAAATATATCAGTTAGCTCGCCTTTGCACTATGTATTAAATACGATGGCAAACCAATCAATAATTGGACGTGCAAATTGTTATCCTGATGCTTTAATAAAAAAGAGCCAACAAATTGAAAGTAATCCGCAAATGAGTCAGTCGTGGTTTATTAAAATTATTTAAAATCTAACTCAATCCAAAACGAAGTTTTTATGCGCTCTAAGTAAATACAAAAAAAATTTATAATCATAGAATTTTTAAGTCCCTTATGATGTCCCAACATATGATATGCTAAAAAAGAAACTTGCTTTGAAAAATTACGTATACGACTGTAATCGCATTTATTTCGTGACTATCGGAATTTTTTACTTAACATTTTAAATATCACCAAAAATTCACTTTTTATTTTTTTTGTTAAAATTCAAAAAATATAAAATTTATAATACGTTTTTTGGTATCTATTAGACTCACCAGTTTTTCTTGGATTTTGTTTTTTGCATGATACTTAGAGAAATATTTATCAAAAAATCATATTCTTCGATCTTAAATTTCGGAGAAACATTACTTGTAGTGATACTTCCTGAAACCCATATGCCCTCCGCAGTAGCATACACAATTCATTTGAAAAATACGATAAACCGACCACATGACAAATACAATTAATAAGCGATCCATAATCTCGATTCGCTTCAAATTCAATGGGACATTAATACGGCGGCGACTAAAATAATCAAATAATTTATGCGGCTTACTGGAAAACAAACTCAATCAATGTTTTAATGCTGGACGGGCTAAGTAGGAGTAGGAATCGGAGCAGAAGTAGGAGCAGAAGTCGGAGTAGGAGCAGGAGTCGAAGCAGCATCGGGAGTCGGTGCAGCAGCAGCTAGGCACAAATGGCAAGTGGCAAACCATTTAAAATGTTGCCAGAAGTCCAGAGCTAAATCCCAGAGCAAACAATTCCAAACTAAATCGAAGCAAATGTCTAAGCCATGCAGCTGGGATTTGTGTTGAAAATGTGCTAGAAATTAAAAGATAAAATACCAATTAGTGTGCATTTGTGTGAGTGTCTATCTGTGTGTCTCAGTGTGAGTGTGTATCTGTGTGTGCTAGGAGTTTGTATGAGTGCTCCGTGTTTGCTAATTGAAAAACAAACTACATTTACTGCAAATTAAGATAAAGACACGTAGAAGGCGGAACAGCAGTACAAACGCACAGACACATATAAAGGTATACTGCTTGGAACCAAGGTGGAACAAGGTGCACGAGGGTAGGCGTAGAAGTAAGCGGTCTGGATGAAAAAAGAACTTGGCGAATGTAAGGAAAACAATTTGCGCGACTCAAACTATTGGTTTAATATAGATTGAGATGGGTTGAATCGGTTTCATAATCTTATAGAATAGAATAATAATGAAAATTTTTTCATATCTCTACAAACATTTCAAAATGATATTCTACATAGCTATAGCACTCCCAAGGTAAGAAAAAATAAATAAATAAAAGTGCTTAAAAACAATCTGGCCAGCAAAGTAATCTTGGTATCAAAGATCTTCTAAGATTTGCTTGAATCTTGTCCGGAAGCCAGTAGTGGATTTTCATGATCGGTTTCCCATGACCATATGGGATATAATGAATAGAAATGTTTCCATATCTGGGTATTGTTATATATCCACTAGGCTACCAAAGAGCCATCTTTTGGGAAGCAATACTGTTTATTTTTGAAGCGAATAAGCGGACGGTTAGGTATGAACGACTTTGAGATACCCTGCACTATTGAGGCTCTGTACTCCATTTAAGAGTCGGGAAGACATAGTAAGAGTAGTGAACTATTCCTATAAGCAAAAAAGTAAATGAACCGATTTCGATCCAATTTGACTTTAAGTCTTAATTATATACTCAACCAATATTAATAATCTTTGATACAGTACTTTGGGACTCCAAAGAAATTCCGAATCCTAAATACGATAACAAAATAAAGAGTCTGAATAAAATGTGGTTCATGTAGACAAAGAATCGACTTTAAAGCCCGATGCCGTGCAAAGTTTGCATGAGATCTATTTTCAGAAATGAGTTTCCTAGGAAAGTTTCTTCGAGATATTTAAGAAAGAGATTTCCATTGATAGACCTGCTTTAACTGCTAAATTTTTCTGATTGAGTCCCCAGTATTTCAATATTCCAAACTTGTAAAAATAGATTAAGTCCATGGTCGTCTATAAAACGAATGCCAATTTTGAAGATCTACATAGACCAAAATAGCCAATATTGGCTAGTTTTATAAAGGAGTTGGCAGCACTGAACGCTAAGAGAAAATGAAGCAGTTGAGAGCATTAAGCAGTTGTTAAGGAGCAGTCGAAAGAAGCAGATAATTGGGCGGCCCTGAAAATCATTTGAATATGACAAGAGAACTTGTAAAGTATGTAAAGAATGATAGATTACAATTGTTTTACAATCAATCGGAACAAACATCAATCCTATAAAGAATAATTTCCCCACACCTAAGTGACCCAAATATCGTGATTTTCGGAAGACTCATAACGTAGTTTTCCTAGTTTTACCCTAAAAAATGGGCAAGTTGAAACTACCTCTTCAAGGTAGGGCAGCAGTTGAGACAGACGTCCTAACTCACTTATGCCATGAATAGGCCCGTTGTGATACCGCTACAGTGAAACTAACCACTCTTCCCACTTAAGGGGTCCCCTATATGAGGTGAGCCAGTCCTCCTGCATTCTGAATAAGCCTTAAGAGGCATTTTGGACTCTGTTAGGAGAGTTGAGATAAATTCATCGAGAAAGTGTGACTTTAGGAACCGAAATCTTTTCCTTCCCAGCCCTGGGCAATGACAGAAAAAGTGTTGCACTGTCTCCAGGTCCTACTCATCGCCACAGCTTCTGCAGAAGTCATGGTGGGGAGCATTCAGCCTGGTTGCGTGATTTCCCAGCAGTCAGTGTCCTGTGATAGTACGGAGTATCCTAAAAAATTATACTTTTTAACAGACTTACTTTCCTAGACCGATTACTTTCTAGCCTACCCTCGTATGCAACATCCGCTCATTCTTCGAAATTTCATTTTGCCAATCGAACTACCTTAACAAATTATACTTCTTAACAGACTGTTTTTCCTATACCACTTACTCTCCAGCCTACACTCGAATGCACATCCTTCAAAATTTCATCTCCCTAAACGAACGCATATTTTCACTACCTTATCAAATTCTACTTTTAGGCAGTCTTATTTTCCTAATCCGCTTATTTTTCAGCCTACCCTCGCATGCATCATCTTTCTAAGGCATAGCATAAACATTTTTTAATATCTAAATCATATGCATGCTCATGTATCTGTGTGAATGTGTTTATGTATGGGTTATCTCGAATGCAATTCTTGCATATGTCTAAATTATGAAATGCTTGTGTATTCAACTAACACACACACTCTCACACACACACAGCCACATATACAAATGCATGTTTTGTCATTTGTTGGATGTGTGTGAGTAAAGCGGGTTAAGGGGCTGTGCAGTGCAAACAAGGCATTGCAATCAGCAATGGCAACTGGAGTGTTAAGCAAGCATTGTGCTTGACAGTGTTGGTAAGTATGTATATAAGTGTGAGTGTGTGTGAGAGTGTGTGTAAGCGGAAACGGAAGTTGCATTTGCCAGTGCCTTTGAATATGCCGCATTGATATGGCGTAAAACGTGTTTGTTATTCATACAGTATTTTGCGAATAGAAATTTCTAAACAATTTTTTTCATATAAAAAATATTTAAATATATTTCAAAGAACATATGTCACGGTTTATGCGTAAGTAGATCATGATTTTATTAAGACTGGAAGAGTTTTGAGACGAGGGTAACTCTTCAACGTACAGAAGCTAAAAATGATGCCCATCTAGCTCAGATAGTTCCTAAGCGTAATTAACTTTACCTGTATCCCAAAGGAATTCTCACTCAATTGGGAGATATTCCTGAGCCTATATTCATATTATAGAAACCAACTAATTGTCACATCGACCATACTTTCAGTCCAGCCATCGCGTTTATCGCGGCTTAATTGTCTGGGAAATAGTTTCATAAGAACTTCTAATACTACATTACGACACGGAGGGATTGTGAAGGATGATCAAAAACTGGACGACATTCCTAATCACCAAACACTGTCTCATGTTGCAGAACCATTTTGATGATTCGACGAATGCAGCCAGATCAGATATGGGCACAAAGGCTTGACTACCCAGATCCTCAAAGAATAGTTTACCCAGAAACTGGTTTCGTCTTCTAAGAAGGGCCGGGCAGTCGCATGACAGATCTACGGCAGAAATCGTGATGGGGAACGTGCAACCTCTCAGCCATATTGCCTATGGTGCAGTGCCACATCCTAGTCATGTTTTTATGGAAACTCAGGAGTTCAGCTGTTCGCTTGTGGTCAAATCTCGGCCAGAGTGCTCGTGAGATGCGATAACCGAATATCATGTCCCATTACCTTTCCGCCAGAGCCCTAGCCGCCTCCCTGATGTGCGATTTGACATCCTATAATGGTCTTTTTATGTCCGTAACCGCAAGATGAGCTGCCAGCGCTGAGCCGTTTCTGGCGCACTCGTCCGCTGCCTCGTTACCAAGGACACCTGAGGTTAAATTCAGCAAAAATGCAATCTTCAAAATTTCTAAATTTCAGCCCAAACCAAACTTGTTTCAAACTAATCACAAAAATGGCGAATTTGGCTACTCCCTCTCGCATAAACCCAACAATCCCCAGCGATTTGAAAAACGCTCAAATACTCTTACAAGCTGATGCCATCATTGAGCTGCTCGGGAAAGAACACGCAACTGACTTCACAAACAGTCCACACTTGACAAAACTATATATAATATAAAATAGAAGGGAATACAAAATGGAATCTATCTATGAAGGAAGTGCAAACGAATTCAATTTAAAGCAAAAGAGAAGTGAAGGACAAATATGAGCTGAGGAAATGCAGAAAATAAATACAATAAATGTGCCCGTAGCTATCACAGAGAGGAAGTGCACTTGCCGCTAAAAGTTATGACAAGTCAGTAAATGCAAATGGAGGACAAGAAGATGAGCTGAATTCCAAACAGCCTACGAGACGTATACGCAATTAATCTGCAATAATAAATGAATGCAAATATATTTATTTGCGAAAAGAATTACGTGCTGCAATGCAACTACACTGAGCTGCAAGGTTTTTGGTATGGAAATATTTTAAGAATCAGAGAATTTTAATAATAAAAGATTTATAGCAGATAGATAGTGCTTAGAAAAATATTATAAAAAAAAACGTATTTTTTGTTATTACATAAATCTAGACAACATACATTTTAAATTAACAATGTAAGATGGGAACATTTTTTTTACTTTATAAGCTCACGACAGAATTAGTGTAATTTTAATTTCTGATCTGAACTGCAAGTTTTTGTAATGAAATATTTTAAGAATCAGAAATTCTTAATAATATTTTACAATTTTTTATGTTTCATAAATCTAGAAATTATTCAACGATACAATTTCTAACAATTTTTTTTAAACTCATAAAGGAATTATTGTATCTTAAATTTCATGAATAACAAGAATATTTCAAATTGATTTCCAAAAGAAGTTTTTAGATTTCGATTGATAAGTAATCGATACTTGTAATATATCCCAACTGGCGGTATTACAACTTTCTCTAATAAGAAGAAATATAAATTATTTCATAAATTTTTATATCAAATTTATGGTTACCAAAAATATTTCAAATTAATTTCAAAAAGTAATTTTTGAATTTCGATTGAGTATTATTTTTTTAATTTAAAAAATTTTAATCAATTGATAGTTTTTATCATAACTGGGACTTTTATTAAAAAAAATAATATTATAAGCATAATATTTGTTATCTTATTCGAATTTCTATATTTCACTAAATATTTTAAAAGAAAATTATCTCAATTACAAAGCTTTTCTTTATCGATAAATAATATCTCTAATCCATTCTGAAAATTATATACATATATCAAGAAAAATAAAAATGAAGACATTATACCTACAATTTCAACAAAATATTTTCCTAAAAATGCTGATAATTATACTTGGTAGGGATTCTGAGCTTGGGCTTCAAGGCTTTATCCAAAACGCCGGACCTTGTCTAACCATATTTTAGCAAATAAAAGCTTTCTGATTTGTTTATTCCTCACCGAAAGATTATAATCCGCATATTGATCGGATTGACTCCGCTCATTCCCTCCATATGTTCCACAACTTATTTCGCCTAGTTAATAAACTCCTCCTAACTTGAAACTAAAACATCAAATTCCAGTTCATTTAAAACTATATTAAATTTGATTGATTAATTCATAAGGAATAATCCACAATTATTACTTCAGTCATTAAAAATGCTCTCACTTGCAAAATTTTGTTTCCACTTTGCTGACCAGTGTAATAAGTACAAACAGTTATAACTCTCTCAACATTCCTTTGTCTCTGTCTCTCCTCTTCCCACGCTGCTCTCCTGCAATTCTTTACAATGTCTCCATCTCTTTTGCAAGTCCATCAACATTTTAAGTGGCCATATTGCCGGGCATGATTACGACTTAAGCCGACCGGACTGCAAGCAGCAGGCGGTTAAAATTAATGCGCCAGAATTTACTATATATAGCCACTAAAGAGTGGAACAGTGGGTTAAAGTGTTGGAAAATATTGCAATGGGCAATAAAAATGTAACAAAAGAAAAAAACTTCAAAAGCAAAAAAAAAAAAGTATGAGCGACGTTTAAGCTGAACTGCAGCACTTGCCATATAAATGCTCTCACACACACGCACACTGACATACGCACACACAGATACTCACACACATATGTACGGATATCGTTGCATAATGGCTGTAACGGCTGCTTAAATTTAAATGCAAGCAAAGATACGAACACGATTCCATATACTGCAAGCTTTCAAAATATGATAAATGACCAGAAGAGTCAGCGAACAAGGCAAACGACCGCCATTAAGCAAAAACAAAAACTTATCGAAAGTAAAACAGTGTAATAACGAATGGTGGATACTCTTTAAATATGCTTTGTATTGTATGCTGCACAATTTACTATCGATGTCTTAGAAAATATATGAAAGGTTCACAGGCCGAATCGATTAACTCCATAAAACAAATAGTTGAGAAAAATAAGAAAATAATATATAATATAATTCAAAATGCCAGTTAAGTTCTACATTTAAGTTGATGTGTTGAACAAAAATTATAACTTATAAGATGGATAAAATGCAATATATCGCTATTTTTATTATAATTTCCGTATGAATAAAAGAGTTTATCGTTTAGTAAGAGAAGAAAATTCTTAATCCAAAATCAGTTTTAAATTTATACATTTTGTCTCTTAGAGGTGTAAGTTTCTATTTATACAGATTTACATATAAATATCCATCAAGTACTTTGACTTTAAAACTTTGAAAAATTCAAAAAATAGAGTTAATCGATTTGGCGATGGAGCTATTCAAATATCGTTTTAATAGAACTTCCATTTTGTACAATTTTATTTCAGTAAACCAGTGGGCAAAGTCCGATCAGATTTGCAGTCCTCTTTAACTCTCAGAATAACATTATATTTTTTTTTCTTGAAGCGCTTATTATCATCTATTATATTATTATATTGACATGTTCTAAAAAAAATAAAAATTTAGGAACTTAGTCTATCTACAAAAATTTTCCAACTATTTCTATTTCGCGCTTTTGCTCGAAGTTCGCTGACAGATTTGTTCGTCTCTCTCCTAATTGACCTTCGCCATGTACTTTTTGAACGTCTGCGGTTTCTTCTGCCCTGGGGGTTCCATTCTATCTCTTATTATCATCTACTACTTAAATATTCCTGAAATTGAGGTACTTTAGGAGGTCAGCAAATGATCTAATAGGAACAAAAAAAATACGTAATTTAGCTCTTAGATATGATAGAAAGTTGATCCCAATCTTAAATACTAGTCACAAGAACTATGATATTAGGGGGAAAAAATAAAAAAGAACTGAACATTTTTTTTTGGCTAGTAACTGCCAATCTTTACAAAATTTGTGACACCAGCATTTGAAGCTTTATTTCTCAATTCTCTTAATCGGTTCATGCCCCTCCATACTAGCGCTTCGGAAATCTATTTCACACCATTATGCTCTAAGTTTCCTAGCGGTTTTTGGAATACTCCGGGAATCAATCCTAATTAACTTGCTAGAATTCTTCTTTGGGGTTTCAAAATGTCATATATTTAATTTCATAGATGAACTTCAAGATTAAAATACTCGGATTGAAAAATAGACAGCATCCTAAAGAAGTTTTTCGTTAGTTGGTACATTTTAGACTTGCCTTGGCGAAGTTTTAATAAGGAGTAAAAATGTAAACGCATAAAAATCTCACGCAAACGCACTGAAGGGAAAAATTTGTATTTAATTCTTATTATAAGAGAATAAAAACATTTAAAATAAGCTTTTGGAAAAAAAAAATGTATCAAAAATAAAAAATTTAAATAAAAAGGCAAAAAGATCGTCTTGTAAAATAAATATCGGTTAGGCGATAATATCTATTAAGTCCAAAGTAGTAAAAGTAACAAGCTGCTTTTAAGAGAGTTTGAAATTTTGATGTGTAAAGTATTTTTTAAAAAAGTATTTTTAAAAATAATTTACTCAAATATTTTAAATATTCAATTACAATACTAATATACTAATAATAATACTAATAATAACTAAGATATTTATATTTATCAAATCAAATTATTTGTTATATTATCTTAAATCAATAATTAACGAATAATAAAGTGGGGCAAAACCTTGCAAAAAACAAAAAAATCTCAAAGAAAGAAAAAAATGTGGCTAAGGATCATAAAGATTTCGATCATTTCAAATATATTATACTTTTTAAAAAAAAACTGATTCATATTGAATTAAATAACTGATATGATTAAAAAAATGGTTAAAATTAATGTATGTCTAATTTATTATTAAAATTTAATAAGAAAAATGGTGAAAAATCTTACAAAAACGAAAAAATTTGCAAAAGAAGAAAAAAGCATGGCTAAGAAAGATCTCGATCATCTCAAATATATTAAAAATTTTTTTTTAAATAAAATATTAAATACTCCTATAATTTTAAAAATAAAATGCAATTTAAATTGAGCAATTTAATTGATTGAAGTGAAAATAAAAATAATAAATAATAATATTACGATAATAGTTAAGTATAAACTATATTTAAAAATATAAATTTTTTTAAGTTTTATTATGTAGGGTCTTTTATATTGATCCTTAAAAACATCTAAGTTATTAATGCTTAAGTATTAAAATGTAAAGATCCAAGAACCCTTACTAGGGGATTATATATCTACTTGATAAATTTCCTGAAGTACTACTTTTGAGATTATTTTATAAAAATTTTAAAAAGATATGTATATATACTGGACCCACAATCAAGCAATCCGATTCTTTAGTTTACACGCGATATATCAATATATATTTTTTTTAGTTAGCTCCTTGTGATTAAAGATTTTAAGAAACCACTTTATTGTTAAAATTAAATTTGTGAACTAAGCTATTTGAATTGATAACAAATCTTTGTTCGTAGAGATTAAAGTTTGTCAGGAACCATTTTAATTTCAAAATACACTTCACGAACTGAGGAATTTTCATTTGGAACATATCTTTGACAGTAACTGCAAAAACTGTTTTCTGATGCTTTCAAAAATCGACTAAATCAGAAAAATCATCACATCGTGAAATCTTTTTAGCGTCAAATCCTGTGTTATTAAACAGAAACACAATATAAATGAAAACCCAATTTTTTTTATTACTTTCAGATTGATATTTGAAGATTGATTTATGAAGAGTCCCCAAAATAAGAAATGTCTGGAAAAAGATGTTTTTCACTACTGCCATATTAAGCCTACATTTAAGCTATTCATCATTAAAAAATAAGTATAAAGAAAATCTTGCAAAAATGTTTTGTCATTGTGGAAAATATTTCAAAAAAAAAAAAACATTTATTTTTACGAACATAAAACTTTGCTAAAACAATATGCAAATTTTACCAAACCTATTTCGACTTAAATCGAAAAAAACTCAAAAATTTATAAATAATTAAGTGCTGTCAATGATACCTCATAATATGTACCAATTTGTTCACGATTTCCTTTAGCTCAATTTTTATTTAAATACCCATTCCAATTATAGATTTCTGGTGCACCATGTATCCATGAAGTGCTGTAAGCATAGTTCCCTGCCTGCCCTCGATGCATCCTTGAAACTCCTACAAAGCTTTGCAGCAATTTGAGCTACTGTTATGTAAATAAAGTGTATATCAATGCATATGCAAGTGTGTTTATATACTACACTACATACATTTATGCAAGTGTGTGTGCAGCATGTACATTGTACATGTATTGGGGCGAAGATTTCATGCTTAATTGAGCAGTTCGCATAGCAACAGGAACTGGACAGCGTTCACTTATGTAATTGGCATTTTTAAATACATCTGCTCGTTTATTGCAAAAGTGTAGCCATTTTCTTTTTTTTTGTTTTTTTTCTTGACTCCAGTGTTGCTTAACACTTTTGTTGCTCTTTGTCAAAATGGCTTGTGATTGATGCGTTTGTGTGTGTGTGTTTGTTGGCAGGGGCAACTAAGCAGCTTACAACTTGCAACATCCATAAGTATGCCTTGTTTTTGTTTCTTTTCTTTTCTTCTGGTTTTTGTTTTTATTTTTTTTAAATTTAATTTTTTTTTTTGCTGTACGCGCAACAAGCGAGTTAAGAAAAGTCTGTGTGGCATGTGGCATGCTTTCTTTCTTTGAGGAGCGGCGCGTGTTTATGAAAAATTACTTAAGCTGCAAAAACATGAAAATGAATTTTTCAGCAGCTCAGCACTCACACACACACAGATACACAGTCACACAGTCACACACACTCACACAGATACTGCTTCAATTTGGATGCCTTTTTAAGACTTTAGGCAGGCGCTAAGACAAACAAAAACAAAGCACACATATATAGAGAGACACACACGCATACACAGACAGACACATGTGTAAATACTGTAGCCACAAGTGCGGGGTGGAGGATGTAGGTGGGAGAGATCTGGAAATAATGCTAATAAATAATTGTCTGGTTAGCAAAAGACAAAAACCAAAATTTCATCCATAAAGCCAGGCGGGACTTCAATATACTCGTAGACCGGGGCAATACCCTACATTAGGATGCCCTACAATATTTTTTCATGAAGTATATGAACTTCTACCAAAAGTGGGATATTCTCAAAATACACTCCAATTATAAGCAATTAAACAGTAAATATATAAGTATCTTGAAAAAAATATTGAACTTACCCTTAATAAAAAAAAAAATTTGAGTTAATCGAGGCTGAAATTGAAAAAAAATTTGGAGAAGTATTATCAACTTAGATTATTAGACTCTCATGAGCATTTATAATAAATTGGTGACACTAGGTGTGCTCACCTACTTTATAATAAGGTAAGGTGGGGCAAATACGACGGAGTAATTGGTTTTCACTATGAAAGGCTTATTTGGCAATTCGTCCGATATCCAAAATTAAAGCTAATGCATTTACCGCAACGTTCGAGAGCAACTTTATTTATTTACCATTATTAATTTTTGAGATTATTAAAAATGAAGTCAATTTTGTCATTTTAAAAAATGTTGGGTAAGCCCGACCATCTATTATTCTTTTTTTGCTGTTTGATTTTAGGTACAGATATGTTTCGAAGAACTACTTTATTTTTTATCATTATTAATTTTTGAGACAACTTTAAAAATGCAATTTTTGTCATGTTTTAAAAATTTTGGGGTAAGCCCGACCGTCTATTTTTTTGATTGATTTAGCACAGATATGTTTGAGAACTACTTTATTTTTTTACCATTACTTATTTTTGAGATTATTAAAAAAGCACGCCAATTTTTGTATTTTTTACAAATAGTGGGGTAAACCCGACTGACTAATTTCTTACTAATTTAGCACAGATCGAAAGCAACTTTATTTTTTTACCATTATTAATTTATGAGATTATTAAAGCAAGCCAGTTTTTGTCATTTTTAAAAATTGTGGGGTGAGCCCAACCGCCTATTTTTTGACTGATTTAGCACAGATATGTTCCAAAACTAATTTACTTTTATTCATTTAAAAATGAATTAAATTTTGAAACTAATAAAGAAAGCCAATTTTTGTCATTTTTAAAAATTGTGGGGAAGCCCGACCGCCTCATTTTTTGACTGATTCAGCAGATATGTTATAGAACTACTTAATTTTTTTGCCATTACTAATTTTTGAAATTATTAAAAAAAAACAAATTTTTGTTAATTTTAAAAATGTTGGGGTAAGGTCGGGCTTATTATTTTTTGGCTGATTTCGCACAAATATGTTCGAGAACTACTTTTTTTTACTATTATTAATGTTTGAGTTTATAATAAAAGCTACTTTTTATACCCTGTACCGTATGGTCCAAGGGTATATTAAGTTTGTGCAAGCCGAAAATGTATGTAACATATAGAAGGAGACGTCGGAGACACCCCAAAGTTACCTAAAATATGATCAGGGTGAATAGAGAAGTCGATATACCCATGTCCGTCTGTCCGTCTGTCCGTCTGTCCGTCCGTCTGTCCGTCCGTCCGTCCGTGTGAACGCCTAGATCTCAGAGATGGTAAGAGCTAGAGTTACCAAACTTTCACATTAGATCCCATATTATTCCATAGGAGGCAAGTTTATTTTATTTTTTTGATATCGGGGATAAATTATATAGCTCCCATGGGGGTGTTTGAGACGACCTCGACAAAAAAAAAGCGTTTTAGATGAATAATTCATTTGTTTATGAAGATATCGTAACGAAATTTGGCAATCGAAAGTTTTTTATAGTTCCCAATCACTGTACCAAATTTGATCAAAATCGGTTGACTATATCATATAGCTCCCATAGGACCGATCGGCCAAAATAACTTTTTTAAAGAAAAATTGGCTATATTTCGTTTTTTAATAAAGATATCCTAACCAGATTTGGCGTTTGGAAATTTTTTAGACCACTTAAGCAATGTGCCAAATTTGAACAAAATCGGTGGACTATATCATATAGCTCCCATAGGTCCGATCTTCCAAAACATCGATTTTTTAACAAAATTTGTTGTGTTTCGTTTGTTTGTTAAGATATTGGGACCAAATTTGACATTCGTGAGTATTTTATAGTTCCTAAGCACTGTACCAAATTTAATCCAAATCGTTTGACTAGATCATATAGCTCCAATAGGACCAATCGGTCCAAAAACACGTTTTTTATACAAAATTCGATGTGTTTTGTTTGTTTGTAAAGATATTTGAAATAACTTTGGCATTCATATCTTTTTTAAGGTATTTAAGCACTGTATCAAATTTTATTGAAATCGGTTGACTATATCATATAGCTCCCATAGGAACGATCGGTCAAAAAAAAATTTTTGCTTAAAAATTCTTCTGTTTTTGGTTTTTTGTGAAGAAATCGGACTTATTACAAGCTAGTGGTACAGGGTATCCTAAAGTCGTCCGCGCCCGACTTTACGTCCGCCATTTTTTTTGACTGATTTAGCATAGATATGATCCAAATTTGATTATAAATCAAAAGAGCATGTTATTGTTTCACAAAACTGAATTAATATTATTTAAAAAATTCTTAATGTTTCAGAAGCATATCAAATCGAATTGAAGGTCGAAGGAAGGTCAACAAAGGATTGAGGATGAGTATCTGAACAGAGTATATTTGATTTGCTGGCCTAAAAGCTTGTTGCGTATGTTTGGTTCGAGCAGGGCGTCTGGTTGGTCCCACCATTTAGAGGTCGGATTTGCCCCACTGTGTCATTTTTCATCACGAACCGAATAAAAATAATTATACGAATCTTTCCAATCAATATATGTATGTGTATAGTAGATGATTACCCACTATTCTTTTTTTTTTTATTACTTTATATAACAAGAAAATTGTATTTTTGGTCCATAAATTAAATTTAAAATCATAAAATTAAATAAAATTCTTCAAAAAATTTCCCGTTTTTTTCCGACACTATTTAAAAGAAATAAATCATCTCAAATAGGACTATTTAAATTAAAATGAAAAAAAAAATTTTTAAAATTAAAAATGTTTTCACAAAATTTCCCCCCGCGTAAAAAATAACCCATATATTTAATTAATTTAGTCGGTAATGCCATATTTACTTCCTCATATAAATTCGCGCGAACTTTAACTCTATGAGTTTCATAGCATAAAAAATGCGCCTAAGCTTTGAATCGTCTTTGGCACTGGGACTGGGATTGACGTCCTCCGAGGCGTTGGCATTGGCTTGAAAAATCTTCTAAAGGACATATAAATCATGCATCATGTCTTGCTTCTGTCTTTAGTGTTGCAACAGGAGTGGGAGAGTCAGACATTCAGATGAGGAAGGGGGAGAGCGAACATGTACGATGAGGGGCTCATAAATATAGCAACAGTCGGTGCTGAAAATAAACTTACACGTATGCTTGTTAGTAGACTTGAGGCAGAATAAACTGATATCTTGACATGCTTCGAGTGTGGGCTGAACTACTTCTAGGAAGCAGTAAATCAAAAGCTTAAAAGCAAAACGAAAGGACAAGGAAGGACTCACATGAACAGGTAAGTGAAAGTATACCAAAGTCATATAATCAGCTTAAAATTGAAAACCAATAGACTATTATTGTAAAAAGTACAAGCTTACAATAAAGTTGTTTAGGGCTGTAATAAGCTAAAGAATCATAAAATCAAAGAATAAAAGTAAAATTTTAATAGTGCGTGGTATTACAAACAATTATTGGCAAGGATATATAAATAAAATGAAGGATATTTTTTTTAGAATTGTAAGAATTTATAGAATTTCGCAGCATCTTCCAGCTGTCTTTTTACTTATCGACCAAACAAGCCGAACTATCAATGAACAACATTAAACTCTCCAGTTTTTAACAGTGTTGGTAAACAGCTTATAAAGCTTCAGCTCTACCAACACACCTATTAAGAGATCAAATTCAAAAACAACCTAACAACACTTTAAAAAATTGCACATAAAATATTCCACAATAGTTTGTAAACACTTAAACAGCAGCTCTTAAAAGTTATTTATTTTAACACACGAATAATTTTCCTTTACTGTGCGCATAATTTTCGCCATTACTGTTGCTCTTTAATGTTCATTGCCACATCTAATTAATTCCAAAACATTAAACTGCAAATAAAGCAGCCCGAATTGTGTTCAGTTAGCTCTACCGCCGACTTATCTCATATTTTATAACCCATTTTCCAAATATTTACTGGCATTAGAAATGGCTTTAAGTGTCGGGTTGGTTTCAGACATCGTCAATGGCCGGTCATAACTCAGGCTGAAACTGCAGAGAAAGGGTTAATTATGCGGTTAAATTCAATGCAGACGGCCGATATATTATATAATTCATTGTCTCTTTTGGGACAGAGGAAAGAGAAAGTGATAAGAGACGCATTAAAACTGAAGAGAAGCACTTGTTGATGCAAGACTATTATGGGAGAGTGTAATATAAATGAAGACTGAAGAGTCGAAAGATTAAAGAGAGATTTAAATAACTTTAAGGGTATTTAGTCAAAATTTGGGAAGTTCAAGGTATTTAAATAGTTTGAATGTTGAAAAAAAATAAATTTATTACAAGCAAGTGATGTAGGGAAAAATTTCATACTAGCCATTTCTGAATAGGCGAATACTTAAGATTCCTGTTGGCAGAAATAAAGAAAGAGATAAGAAGATAAGATAAGATATGAAGAAGAGAAATAAGAATTATCTAGAAAAGTTCCTTTAATCATGGTCAAATAAGGACCATTTTTTACCAAGCGAATATAAAAACAAACAATTATATAAGCAAAAAGTCGAAGAAGAACCATAGACCAAAATGGCGACTTTCAATTCAAAACTGCTTAAAGATTGTTGAAGAGTCAAGTCAGGATTTCTCAAGACGGTTTGAAAGACAAAAAAAATTGTAATAGATTTGTTATTGATACATACAATCCGCAGTTCCAAGCCTATACCAGCATATAATGTGTAGCAGCACCAACTATTCAGAATTATTCCTTAACATCCAACTACGTTTACGTAATATAATATTTAATGTTAATAAGCCTTAAAACTAAACACTACAAAGCTTGGAATCTTTATGGCAGCTTAGCAAGGACGAAGAAAACCTTTCAAGGAAGCCGCACAGGTTTGCTATAAAATTTTATCCAAGTGTGTATGCGTTTATTTGTGTGTATTAGTAAATTAGTTTAACAAATTAATAGATACACACACACATGCAGCAGCAGCTACACTACAGATACAACAATGGTAAGAACTTTTGGGGTGAGGGGCGTGGTGGGTGCCAAAATTTGCTTGCTCGAATCCCAATCCCAACTACAACAACTTCATTAGCTAATTCAATGCTGGCTGGGACTGTTCCAGGCATAAGGCCCAGAATGCCAATAAACACAATTTTACGCTAATTGGGTAACAAATATAATTGCCAAGAGCAGCGTAATAAACCACACACACATATACACCAACACACATATATATAGACATTTACACACACAAACAAACATAAATGTATGCGGCTAAATATTACGTGGGTTGGCTATAATATTTTGGGAATGGCAAAGAGGTAAAAACTTTTCAAATCGGAAGGGATTATAAGTTTTTATTATGCTATTTTATTTACAATTAATCTATAAAAAGGGTGATTTTTTAAGCGTTTGGTTTTTAAATTTAGAAAAAATAACGAAAATGTTTGCAATTTTTGTTTGAGATTGTAAATAAATTTTTACCATTCACTTTTTGAAGATTACTTCATATAAAAATTTACCCCAACTACGCTTCAAGTGGTCAAACCTTCTTCTTCTTTTTAGCTTCACAGCCTGGGGTGGACCATAGTTTCATCAATAATCTTCCTCTAGTTCACTGTCTCTTTTGCTTCAGCTTTCCAATTGCGAACGTTCATCGTCTTCAGGTCACTTCGACGTCATCAAACCATCTCTTCTTGGCTGACCTCTTGTTCTACCTCCTATAAAACGTAGAGTCCTTCTATTGGATTCTTTCGTTTGGCATTCGAATAATGTTGCTAATCCATCTTATTCACTGTGCTTTGATGAACCGTATCCCATTCGCACCACCGATCATATTTTCAGAAGGTTTAGTTTTTGCATACTTTTTCATACATATCACGAATAACAGCAGTTTTGGCTTGTTTGTATAGACAAAAAACTTAACCCCAAAAAATATAATCGGTCGGCGTCGAATCGCTCGATCAAGACGGTGATGAATCGCCCTCCAAATTCATGTCCCAATATACCTATTATTTCGAAAAGTTCAACCCAACTTCACCATGCATGATCGACGGCAAATGCTTCAAAAGATATCCAAGGGCATTGACTTCGGACACTGTTACGGGCTGCGATGGATACCCATTATATCGCCGTAGATCAACAGAAGACAATGGCAGATCAACCACAATCAAAGTGCAAAAACAAGAAATTGAATTGACAATCGTTGGGTTGTTCCATTTTCGCCATTATTATCAAAAACGTATAAAGCCCACATTAACGTCGAGTATTGCAACTCAGTAAAATCAATAAAATATATCTGCAAATACGTCAATAAGGGAAGCGATATGGCGATTTTGGGTGTGAGAGCCGACAATGTGAATGACGAAATTTCACAATATGAAATAGGATGTTGCATTAGCAGAAACGAGGCAATATGGCGAATTTTCTCATTCCAAATTCACGAACGACACCCAACCGTTGTCCATTTAGCAGTTCATCTAGAAAATAGTCAACGTGTTTCTAAACGAGCGAGCGGAGCGAGCGTGCCGAAGGCCGGCTAGTTTCTTTATAAATATGTCAACAAAAACATCAGTGTGGTACCGATTGTGTTCGTAGGCGTAAACGTATTGAGGTGGAACTTACATTATGTGATAGCCACACTTTGTACGGTGTGTAGAATGTAAGATTCACTATGAAATTTGGGGATATTATGTCTATCCAAATCATCCCATCTTACTCTGTCAATGAAGAAATGGCAATGGTAACTGAGTATTTTTTACCTTGACATATGTCCTCAAGAGGCAAAACCAAAGAGCAAAATAAATACCTTTATAAATAAGTCAACAATAAAATCAGTGTGGTACCGATTCTATTTCTATGCGAGAACATATTGAAGTGAATCTGACATTAAGTGATAGCCACACCTCATATAGTGTGCACAATATAAGTTTAAATTCTATACGATGAAATTAGGGGATAGTATAGTCTATCTAAAAAAATGGACTTAAAAGTCTTATAAGCTACTTAAAGAGTAATCTTTAGAAAAATGAATTCTTAAAATAACTATTTTATTGTATATCTATATTTTATTACGAAGCAACGTATTAGGTTATGATCCAACATTGAGTATAAAATTAATCGCTAAACATTAAACATAATTTAGTGTGTTTAATATTAGATTACACACAGCATAGTCCTTACAGCTTAAAATTGTTTTAAGAAAATAATTTAAATTGTTTCGTTTTCACTATAATAAAAAATTTATATTCAACCAATATTATGTAAATAGTTTTAAAAATTATAACTTAAAACATTTTTGAGGCAAACAACATCTTCAAAAAAAAACCAAAAACACTACGTCTACCCCAAGTCAAATTCCAAATTTCTAAGTTTCTCAATTAACAATACCAGAAATACCCATTTGCATTACTTCAAAAGCAACCCTCGCTTAATGTAGTGTAGCCAAACATGAGAGGCGCCTAAACCTAACAAGTGGCACTTTGCTGCTTCGTGCAATTTGAATTTGCTCTCTGACAATGCTTGACTCTCTTGAAACAATAGAGCTCTCAATACTCTCCTGCTCTCTAGTGTATGATGACTATTTGGTTGCACTGTTGATAAAGCGCGGCAAACCAATCAAATGTGTGTCTGTGTGTATGTGTGCGTAAGTGTATCTGTGTGTGTCTACTTCTGCCTATTACTGCCAGCTCTTGGTCTACCTCAACAGGTTCATTAACTAATTTCGTAGGCCTAAGTGGCCAACTCAAAATGCAGCAGCTCTCAGCCAACTCTCTCTCTCGTATCTCCCGGTTGTCCTTGGCAACTGGACAGCTCTTGTGCATGTCCTGAATCTGCACACAAGGATAGATTGTAAGTAATTAGCAGAAACGTAGAACGCGAAGCAAACGCTTAGCCAACATTTGCTTTTAAGCGGTTATAGATATCAGGTGTTCACTGTAGTTTGTTTGTCTAAAGTGAGAGAGAGCGGAGAGCGCGCGGCGTTTGTTTGTTGCCGCGTAATGAGTTTCTCAATTCATTATTAATTAAAGCCTAAATAAACTTCAGCTAAATTATTATCAGTTCAACAGGCAACGCCCAGTCAGCCCCCGCCGGGCATCAGCCTACAAAAGCGTAAAATATATCTACCAGTCTGCAGCCCCTCCTAACCTGCCACTGCCCCTCTGCCCCCTACCACCTGTAACTTGCCTCTTGGCTGTTTGCTGTTTGCTTTTTGTTTACTTAACGCCATTCGATTTATTTGCATTTGGTTAATTGAAATAATTGTCCTTAATTTGTTTGTGCCTGACGGCGGTATTGCGTTTCTCCAACTTTTATCTTTCTCCATTTAATTTCTCCATTTCCCTCTGCCCCCCTTGCTGGCTTTCACAATTGATTGTCTGCGATTTGCGCCATTAAAGGCAGCCAAATAAATTATTGCTTAACATTTTGGGGGCACATAAAAAAAAAACAATGTAGAAGAAAGACGAAAATAAATTGATTAAAATTGATTTTGATTTTTGTCTCTGGGCCAAGTTTCGTAATTTGGCCCGTATAAAGAAGTTATTAAGAAATCCCAAATGTCAGATTCTACTAAATATTACATTTAAGTGCTTGGCCCCAACATTTTTGGTCTGTCACGTTCTGCAATTAACTTTCCCAGGACAGCGCTTGACACTTGCTTTTAGATGCTTTATATAATATTCACACGGCTTGGAAAGTTTTTAAGAGTTTTTTATACCATTGTGACAGGCGTGACACATGTGTTAAAAAATAAAAAAAAAAAAACTCTTGGACGGGTTTATTGCACTCAAATTAAGATCTGAACTGGGGTAGCTAAAAAAGAGCTAGTCATGCAGGAATTAATGATATCATTATAACTAATTTTAGCGTAGTTCTGGGGCTTAAAAGTTCATTAACCTAGTTCCGGGTGTGTTAACCTGACAATTTAATTTTTCTCAATAGTTTACTGAACGTATAAACTCTACTGAGTACAAAACGAAGCTATGCTAGTATTTTGGATAATGTCGTCAAATCTTAAATCGAATAAAAATTTTAATAATGTAACATCTTAGGAAACTTTTTTGAAAATAGTTTAAGAATCCTTTTTGGACATTGAATAATTGAAGTAGCCATTGGGATGGGGATTCCTCGAATATAACAGAAAGCTGATATCAAGATGGGATAGGAAAGTATTGTAAAATAAGCAGAAATTACAGAGTTGCCGACACTGCAGCGCTTTAATAAGTCCCGAAAATGTATAAAAAATATATTTATTAGAAAGAAAAAAAATGTTATATGGAGAAGAGACATTTCAATTATCCCTAGGACCTACCAATGAGGACTGGGAGCAGCCAAAAAATACTTACTATAACACAGCCACACAAAAGAAAACATTTTTTCGGATCTGGAGGACAGACCATGTTTACTATATGTTTTCGGGGTCGCTGAATCCGAATCCGAGGTCCAAAAAACTCACTTTGGTGTACCTTTTAAAAGTTTTTAGGCGGTAACTTACATAATATACCCTTTCAATACAAAAAAAAAATGGCGTGAAAAAAATGTTGCCTATCCGCCAGGCGCAATTGTAAAATATGACAAGCTGCGCATTGCAGCCATTTAAGAAAAAGCGACTATGGGAGGCAGACCTCGGATCATTAAAAATTTATACATTAACTAAAATGCATTTATTAGAACATTTAAAAACCAAATTCCTTCCTCGAAATTTTACTTTAATATCCAAGCCAAGGTGTTGCCTTTCGTATATTTCACAAATCGACTACGAAAAATTTCTAGTGTTGAACTTTATATTTTATGTTAAGGCCATGTTTCATCACTCAAAATTAGGTTTTTTTTTCATCCTCCCATAGCTTATTTTTTTATAACTATTTTAGTGAAAAAGGACATTAGTCCAAATTAGTTTGCACATATGAGGTCATAAAAACTTTACTAAACCGAGTTTTTTCTTATTTTTCACAAAATGCTCAGAAAATGGGTAAACTAAAAAAAACTTCAGTCGAAAAAAAATGGAGGGCGTATTTCACTTGAAAATAATCGATTTAACGATAATGGTCTTTCAAAACATCTTTGTATTTATCAAAAACTTAAAAAAAAAATGCATCTGTCCAACAAAGTAATTATCTTGCTCAAATTTGTATTATTAGACTAGTAAAATAAACTCATTAAAAAAAATGGCGGACGTAAAGTCGGGCGCGGACGACTTTATAATACCCTGTACCACTAGCTTGTAATAAAGTCCGATTTCTTCACAAAAAACCAAAAACAGAAGAATTTTTAAGCAAAAAATTTGTTTTTGACCGATCGTTCCTATGGGAGCTATATGATATAGTCAACCGATTTCAATAAAATTTAACACAGTGATTAAATACCTTTAAAAAGATCTGGATGCTGAATTTAGTTCAAATCACAAACACATCGAATTTTCTATAAAAACGTGTTTTTGGACCGATTGGTCCTATGGGAGCTATATGATATAGTCAACCGATTTGGATTAAATTTTGTACAGTGCTTAGGAACTATTAAATATTCACGAATGTCAAATTTGGTTCCAATATCTTAACAAACAAACGAAACACAACAAATTTTGTTAAAAAATAGATTTTTTGGAAGATCGGACCTATGGGAGCTATATGATATACATATGTAGTCAACCGATTTTGTTCAAATTTGGCAAATTGCTTAAGCTTAAAAAATTTCCTAACGCCAAATCTGGTTACGATATCTTTGTTATAAAACGAAATATAACGAATTTTTCTTTAAAAAAGTTATTTTGGCCGATCGGTCCTATGGGAGCTATATCAACCGATTTTGATCAAATTTGGTACAGTGATTGGAAACTATAAAAAACTCTCGAATACCAAATTCAATATAATATCTTCATAAACAAACGAATTATTCATCTAAAACGCTTTTTTTTTGTCGAGGTCGTCTCAAACACCCCATGGGAGCTATATAATTTAACCCCTATATCAACAAAATAAAATAAACTTGTCTCTTATGGAATAATATGGGATCTAATGTGAAAGTTTGGTAACTCTAGCTCTAACCATCTCTGAGATCTAGGCGTTCAAACGGACGGACGGACAGACGGACGGACAGACGGACGGACAGACGGACATGGGTATATCGACTTCTCTATTCAGTACAGGGTATACAAATATCCCTCTATAATAGCAAAAGATATTTGTTTCTCATGAATAAAGAAGAAGAAGAGGTCTGAGAAGAATAAAGAAGTAATTTAAATTCAAGTGGGCCCCCTGAGCCGGTTTGGCGAGCGAAGTGAGCAGGGGAGTCTAGGGGGTCTTAGTTTGTATAAAAAAATAAACAAATTTTAAATCTTAATTTAATTTCTTGCCTAAATTTGTTCAAGCTTTAAACGAATCTGCAATTTATTATATTTGTCCGAACCACATAAGTGACCACTCATAGAAGTGTACGTGACGTATACGTAATTTTTGTAAGTTTCATAATTTTTTAAATATTAGGCGAAAGCAAGCTTTTACTGCACAGAATATACGAAGTTTTCCAATTTTATTTATTTATTTATTTTATTATTTTTCAATTTTATTTGCATTAATTCAACAATAACAGAAGCAGTTAGCCTCCATTGAAACTAAGAGGACTATTTGTTTAATATGATTATAAATATTATTAGTAACAAAAAAGAGGAAAATTTAAATCTTGAGAGATCAAGAATATGAAAATTTTCAAGTCTTCTATAAGCTTGATTATTATTCATCAAATTTATGACTAAATTATTAACATGGTCTAATAATTTTTCTATAGTATGTACTGGTGCTGAACAAACATCAATATTGCCAACATCGATAAGTTTCGATGTTTTTAACTTCGATACATCGATGTTTAATATATATATCTCAACATGAATTACATTTCGTACAAAAATAAGCAAAGAAAATATAAATAACTAAATAAAAATTCCATAAAACGAGATGGTTTGGATATTATCTAAGAACCATTGGATCGGGGATTTTTGGGCTTCGGATTCAGCTGCCCAAAGTCCATAAGGGGTGCCTCTGTCACATGCAAAGTTTACACCACTTTTTTACTAGTATGAACCTATTACTGAATTGGCTGCCTTATTTTTCTTCTACAAAGCAAATTTTTAGATCTAAGTTTTGGATTGAAATACAAAAATAGCTCAAAATAAATTCTTATTACAAATACTAAGCAAATACCTTATAGTAAGCCGTGCAATTCAGAATTTTAAGTAGGACTTCAGCAATTTTTGTTACAAGGGAAATTTTATTTATGTAACGCGAAAATTTTTTACTTCAATTGGCATAAATACAACCTAAGAATATCAAAGCATATTTTAAAAATTATTTCGGTATAAAAATCAAAGATTTTCGCTAATGATTATTACTACTTTTATTTCAAAATATCCAAGTGTTGGTTGTTCAAAGTTGGGTGGCTCATGGGAAAAGAAAAAAAAGTCACGTAATAAAGATGGAAAAATGAGGGCAAAAGAAAGTATATGCTGTCGACAAGTAGGGACGTGCGGCGGCTTGGGTCCCAGATTACGGCCGACAGCTATACTTTCGATGTTGTCAAGGAATTCATCTACCTTGGCACCGCCGTTACCACCGACAACGATGTCAGGCTGGAGATCAAGCGCAGAATCACTCTTGCCAACAGGTGCTATTTCGGTCTCAATAGGCAATTGAGTAGTAGAGACCTCTCTAGCGCGACAAAACTATCACTCTACAAGGCACTCATCCTTCCAGTGCTTCTTTACGGCGCGGAAGCCTGGACCATGTCGCTAACTGATGCAGCTGCCTTGGGAGTTTTCGAGAGGAAAGTACTGCGCAAGATCTTTGGTCCTATTCAAGTTGGCGATGACTACCGCATCCGCACCAACCAGGAGCTGTATAAGCTCTTCAACGACATGGACGTTGCTCAGCGTATCAACATATGGACGAGGATGCTCCAGCTAGACGTGTGTTCGATGCGGTTCCAAGTGGAAGGGTGTGACCAACTGGAGAAGGCACGCGCAATGCAGAGGCGCCTGGAGAGAAGTTTAAAGGCAGGCCGTAACCCGGTAATCGGGTTGTTATGGCCACATAAGAAGAAGAATATTGATGGAATTACTGTGAATTAATTGCGTTTTAACTAATTTAATTAAAAAAGAATCTAATCTAGCAAAAATTACCATTCAAAAGTTTTTGTATTTTGTGAATTTTTTCTTTAATAAAAGGTTTTCTTAAGAAGGGTAAATCATTTTGTAATTTTTTTATGTTTAAAACAGACTTTCCCAGAAGCTTTGCAAAAAAACAGAACATAAAAACCAAGCCTTTCAATTTTTTAAAGCGTAAATGCCCCCTAAATATTCCAATTCACGGCTCCTAATGCAGCTTAAACTAAAACTTCCCTTAAAATCCTGCAAAACTTAAATCCCCAAAAATGTATCTTAAATTTCCTGCACGTTTTATGCAGCTTATTAGGGCGCTAATTTTGCAAACAGCAGAAATACATTTCAATTTATATCAATTTGAATGCACAAAATGGCGAATGGACAAACGCGTCGAGTGTTAAGGGGCTTGTTATAGATTAGTGGCGGATAAAAGTGGATTAGACTAGGGGGTGACTATGGGTCTCAAAGCCATGGCTATATGCGTTGGCTAATGCGCCTCCATAATAAAACCAAATAAAACCGCTAAGCACGCAACATGCACCGCAAAAAAATTACACATACGACATGTTAGCCACATTATGAATGCACTCATACAAATACAAGTATATACACACACACACATACAGTCGAGTGACTCTGCGGGGGGAGGGTGTTGAAAATATTTTATCAAAAATATATGCATTGGAAAACATCGAAAATGCATTTTTGCTCATTTGATTTATGAACAGGACTCGACAGTTGACATTGCAATATCTGTAGAATGCAGCTAATGCATCAATTATCATAGTTTATGATATAGCACTGCATAACAATATTCAGACATCCCCGAAAAGTTCCAATTGAAATGCAAGTGACAAGTGAAAAAAATATATATATGCAATAATCGTGCTATATCATTTTATTAGATGAGGGGGGAAGATTATACGAATTTGATGCGTTGTTAAATGTCACTAAATATTATTGATTTTGTTCATTACTATGAATTCAAAATTGGTTGTTATTGGTGGAGTTGTTGTTGTTGCTAGTGTTGTTGTTATTCCCTACAACAAATGCATTAAAATTGCAATTTTGGTTTTTGTTGTTCAGTCTCATGTTAATAACCGCAGTTAGATATATCTATAAACAAATATAATTCCCATGTATTACATTGTCAGTGGTGTAGTTGGGTTTTTAGTAAAAAGGGGTAGATAGCTAAAGGATTAGGTACACAATGCTAATTTGCCCTGCATTCTTTATCCACATCGCCTATAACAAAATATTTTTTTTTATTCTGCTTTTAGCTTCTCTCCTTTATTATCATATCATTTTTTTTTTAGTACTCTTCGTTTAAAATTTGTGATTAAATTAAAAATTCCATAAATTCTGAGGGGTTGAAAGCAAAAAACGCGAAGACCAAAAAATTTTCGCAAGATGGCGTAAGAAAGAAATATCAAATTCGCAAGGCGACCCAATTGTCCGATAGATGGCGCCCAAAAATGAGGGAAAATTATTTAGCACAACTAGTTAGATACTGGTTTTAGTTTGTTATTGAAAAATCGCCAAAACAATAACACTTAAAAAACTGAGAGCCATTTTTTGAAAGGACCTTATTTTCTGTAAATGATTCTATTTATATATTGAATATTATCCCTCTTATAATTTTAATTTAATCATGCTAATCTTAAGCAAAATTTCTTTAATACACGAAATGCATTTTTTGGGGTGCATCCTACTGATTCAAGAATACCTTTTGAACTCTTATTACAGATCTCCAAATTTTTCTGCAATTTGCACGCCACTGGTATGCGCTTTCATAACTCCTCTAATGAAAATTGTGGAAATTTCATAAAATATTATATTTTTGCCCAAAATTTTATTGTGCGTGAGCTTTGAGCGGTTGCCAAAATGTAAAGTCAGCAAAATATTGCGGCCAACCAGATAGACCAATACACACATACAAACACACATTTACACACATCTCTGTAAATATGAATATATATATTCATTTAGACGGTTTTGTGCAATGTTAACTGTTTAGTCAATTGATTTAAACATCTATAAATATTCGTCTATAGAGACTTTGGTAACTTTTTGTTGGATATGTTATTCAGGCCAAATGTGACAAAAGTTATTTAGAATAGATTAGGTGCAAAATTTGACATTAACATCTCTTGTAAATTGAACTAGATGAATATTTATGAATATATTTAAAACTTTTGTTTAGTATTTAACTTTAAAATTATTAATGAAACTTATTTTTTGGGAGATTACGTTTATGAATTTATAAAAAAGAGTGGCTTGTAGTTATAAAGAATTTTTAATATATAAAAAATAGCAACACAACAATTCGAAAAAATAATTTAAATTAACTGAAAACGAATAATAGTGTTAAAAAAAATATAAATATTCTTAACAATTTCAGAAAAAAGGCAAATAAATCAATAAATATATTTACAAAAATTTTACATATTTTTAAACAAATTTTTACTTCCGATAAAATGTGGTTTATTTTGCCACATCGACTTTTCACAAAAAAAAAATATAAATCAAGAAAATTTTTAATTTATGATTGGGAAAAATATGAAGAAAAGGTTTTAAAGAAGTTAAAGTTTTCGCAAAGAATTTGTTTAGATAATCTTAAAGAACAAGCTTCTATTTTGTCTTAAATTTCTTCAGTACACTATCGAACTAATATTTGATAGGAAAACTAGCTTTTCATACTTTTTGATTTATTTAATATTTTTTTAAATTTAATAACACAGTTCGATTACAATAAAGCCACAGTTTTACATAAGACAATTCCACTGCATTTAAAAAATAAATTTTTTTATTTTGTATTTACGTATACGTACTTTTTCGCTCTCAATACGTACATATATTGCGTATACGTAATATTTTTTAATTGTAGGACTAAGCCTATTTCTTTCTGCATTCGAATTTAAATATATGTTCAAATATAATAATAATTCAAGTATTAAAAAGTATTTTACTGTAGCCGTAAGAAATTGGGATTGAGTTTAAAACTTTTTGAATATAATGGTCAAGCTTTTTGGCAATGATATGAAAATATTGGATGAAGCACAGAGAATATAACTTATTTATCGTGTGATTTATCAAATAGTTGCCGTCATTCTTTTTAAACCTAAATTAAAAATGACTTAAAAGGCACCGTAGCAGGTTGGCAAAAGGACTCTCTTATGAGAATCCAATAAAAAGGCTAAAAAAGGAGAAGTTTCAAAAATCTAATTCGATAAAATATGATCTCACCTAAAATATGCCCGGTATTGTTTACTATTCATAATCTAGCAGGATAGGATAATTTAAAAACTTAATATTATTTGCAAGGCCGTCAGCTAGTCGATGTCACAAGGGGAATCACGTGTAACCCTAGAGTTGGGTACGCGCCGTAATTATGACTCACTTCTGAAGGTGCGACAATACTCTCCACATAAGGTAGACTGGAAGCAGGCCCATGGTAAGGTCATGTCTCTGCCATCGGTGCTGACAAATTGTAGTTTGGGTGAAAAAAGAAAACTCTATAATATTATCCCAAATCTAAGGTGGAACAGCAAATGCCGATGGATGCATGGCTGAGAGGGTCTCAGTCATCACGTTGCGAATCCTGAATACCTGCCAACCTCTAGTTTTAAAAAATGGCTTCCCGTGGTACCCGGGCTATGACGTGGGTGATTTACCCCTTTCCATATACTCGTGGGTCCAAAAATTATGATTTCAACAAATAAAACAAACAAAAACAAACCAGAGAACTTAACTCGCCAAAATACGGATGGGACTAGTATTCCGTTGAATATAACTAAATACGCGTGAGGAAGGAACCAGCAGATGAACTTCCCATCACGGACTGTTCCTACAAGACTGACGGAACCTGAAGCTCCACCGAAAAGCACGCGACCGCAACAGCTCAACCGCACCTTTGCCAAGGTTACGAGGGATAATATTCTCCATGGTGTCCTACACACCAAGGGCAACAAGAATGGTTTCTACCTCGGAATTTGTGGAAAGGTGTGGAAAATGAGCTGCAGGATCGATTCCTAGAATATTTGGAGAGAAGTGGAGGACCACCACCACTCTGCAACGACGCCGAATGGCATCTTGGCATAATCAAGACCATTGCGTGCGTAGATAGTCGCTCGGCTGAGGACTATAAAAATGCAGTAGCAGCTCTTGGTGAGGCTTATCCGGAAGGTAAGCTAGTGGCTGAACGGAAGTCCCTTTAAGACCCAGAGCCAGGGTATGGGTCTCAGCTTAACCTAAACTAATGCAGTTCAAAAGTTAAGCCTCGTATACTTAACATCGGAAATAATCAAAAACACTTAAGCAACTAAAATAAAATAAAATTATTGTTCTATCAATTTAATTCATCCACCATTTTGATATATTAATTTAACTACCTTTTTAAATTAATTTTTTTGACCTACTTGACATTTTTTTTTTATCTTTTTATAATAAAAATGATTTTTTTTTTTTACTTTTAACATATCTTAACAAAAAAAAATTCATTAGAGTATTTTTAACTTTTATCTTAGTCTTTTAAGTATTTTTTTTAGTGTATACCAAAGTCGAATTAATTAGACCAATTTTACATATTTAAACATTATTTCAATTTATAAAATCAAATTAGAGCTTAAAAACATTTACTATGTAATTAGAATATTTTTTGTTAGCTAAAGCGGTTCAAATCATTTAATAATAGAAAATAATACGCTCGTTACCTTTATGTACACATTACAATTACATATTTAGTTGCTATTAAATATTGACAGAAAGACTTTTGTGGTATTTAAAAAAAAATAATAATAATATTCATAAATAGCATTCGATATAATTAAAATGGCCAGCGGCGAGTTTTTCAATGAAAATGAAAATATTACATTAATTTGCATGAAGTTGTAAATTTGTAATTGGGTCAAATATTCCAATGAGTTTCCATCAATATTTAAAAACTATTTTGGTTGCTTTGCTTAAAAACAAAGTCTTTAAATTAAAGGCAGGACATTTACAAGCATTCCTTCCCATTCTTGTCTTCTTTTAAAAAAGTGATTAGGCCGCCATTTTGCTATATGCTTAAGATGGCGTTGCAAAGACCAGCTCTAAATTTAGACGTTGATTCTATGGTGGCAATATAATATAACATTCTCAAAAATCAAATAAGTAACTACTCTATAATTCCCATAAGTCTAGTTTGCGACTGGTTGTATGACTTGGTTGTTATCGAGAAGGTTGTACAATTGATTTTGAAGTTGAAATTATTCCGATATATGTAACTATCAATGATAATTTAAGACAATTTCTTGTCTTCTTTATTAATCAAAGGTATATAATTAAATTTTTTTAAATTTGTTTCACTTTATTAAACACTGAAAGAGCGCTTTAATTTAATAACAATTTCTTTCAGTTCGTTTAAGTTAATTTCTTCCCTGGCACTGCCAACTGAGCTGCATAAATGAACTGCCAAAGTCTTATCAAGGCACTGCCATCGGGTTAGTATTCATAGCAAGCAGTTAGCAGCTGTTCTGGCCAGGCCAGGTTCTCTGCTTTAGCCCGCAGGAGCCGCTGATTCAAAAAAAAAAACATGCTCCCAAAAGGCCTTAGCTAGAATATTCGTATAACGATTCGAATTGGCAGGCAAACAAAAACCATAGCATACTTTTCAGCGCAAAATATTTACTAGCAAATATAAATGCAGTTCATTGCAAATATATTTGTGTAAATTGTGTTCGCTATAAATATATACGAGTGTGTATGTATTGCAGTACTGAATATGCTATATAGGATTATGTACGAGGTGTGTTTAAAAAGTACTGGGAAGAATATATTTTTTCCAATTGTTACTCGCCTTGGGAGCTTAGTTCCCTCTAACTCTGTTTGGCGCCGCTTGTTTTGCAATGTTCCGTCGGAATTTGTTTTGGAACAATTCATGGAGTTATTTTTGGTCGGCCTACACGCCTACTCCCTTAGGGCTTCAATTCCAAAGTCACTCTGTGACTCCTAACCACCAATTCCAACCAATTCCTTCCGAAGCACACCTCTTGTTATTTTTATATCGAAACATATTGATCGTATAGTTGTTGTTATTGTTGCTACTATAGTGAATTGTGCCACAATCAAACAACAACAACTACAATATGCACAATGGTACAGTTTACATTACAAATACAACCAGCAACAACAGGTTAAAAAAACAATATGGCGGCACAGATATACTATAGACATAAAGTGCAAATGGAAAACTGCCGCCATTGTTTTGCTGGTCACTCACTTTTGTCTTTGTTTCACTCGCTCACACCCTCAATCGAATAAATCGAAACATTTAACAAATGAATGTTTTTGTTTTAAGGACTATACACAAAAAAAAGAAAGAAAAACGAACTCAAAATTGAAGTGTATTGCCAATGACTTGCAATTTGTGCAATGCCAACTTCAACTTAATTACATTAACTGCCAACAGGAAGACAAGATTACAGCACTCACTAAGCCAACACCTAATGGCTTGTAATGAGTTGTTTTACTCGATTTTTCCGAGTACCAAAAAAAGAAATACTAAAAATGTGCGCACAAAATGTCCAAATCGAGTACAAGGTAAAGAAACCAGTGCAAAAACCCAAAAATTCAATTTTTCCAAAGCTGCAGCTGCTCTTGCCACACGTTGAACACACACAGATACACATACACACACTTATACATATATACACACACAAATACACACAAGCTGCTGAAAATCAGTTTTAATTGATATTTACCAAAGTTCTCATGTAAGCAAACACTTTCAATTTGGCTCTAAAGCAAATTTTAGTTACTAAGCTCTGGATGATTTTTTTTTTTCGAACATGTAAACAGAGATCTCTCTGCACAAACTCGATTCATATACAAAGAGTTAGAGAGAGCCCAACTGTAGCTATGTAAAATATGTCTTGATACATATTTAAAATTTCATATGTTATAGAGACTAAACATAAGTTTTTGCTTTGTTTTTCTTTAACAAATAAAAACATTTTCAAAACCAAAATATTTATTTCTCAATTGTTGTAGTTGTTATTGTTGTTGTCAGCCTAATTGCATGTCCTGCACTTGCAAATGAATTTTGCAAAAATTTTCATCAGGAATCTGAGATTGTGGATTAGAGCTGGACACGTGTCATGTCTATATTGTGATTTTTTTGAGTTCGTACTTTAAGCCACTTAATAGGCAAGATACTTTTTGAGAATATAAATCACAGGATAACGCTGGCAGACATTTTATTTTAAAAATATTCTAAAAGGATGCCAAATCTTCGTAGAATTTGTGTTGACGTTTATCTGACAGTTTCCAAACTTCAGCGGTTTTATTTCAAGGGACATTTTTTTGAAAATATTAAATTGGTTTTTTTAGCTGCCTTAAATGAAGCTACCAAAACGTTTGTTGACTTTTAAATTTATTTTTTTAGTTTAGAGATAAGAAATAAAATACAAATAAAAATAAAATAAAATTCGGATTCGTTTTGAAACCAAAAAACTTGTTTGGTGCTCCCAATTTCACAAAACCGATTGTTTTGTTGGAAGAGAAACTAAAATGAATCTGCAAAATTTATTAAAGAAAAAGTACGCATTTTATACGAAAATAATTTTTTATTTTTTCTTTGATATTCTGAGATTATATGTATGCCAACTTAAAGTTATGTTTTTATTGCCAATTATTTTTAATAATTTTTTTAATGACTCAACACAAAAAATATAATACAGAGCCAAACCGATATTTTTTGCGGCAGGACTTTTACACAGTGAAAATTTCCCTCGCATTAAAAAAAAATATTTTTTGAATATTCTTTGATATTTTAAGACTTTTTTCAACTTAAAGTTACATTTTTATTGGCAATTAATTTTTAATAATTTTTGACTGACAACACAAAGAATATCGTAAACAACGAAATTTTTTTGCGTCAAGGCTCCCACATTACCCATAAAAATTTCCCTCCCAAATAAAAATAATTTTTGAAATATTCTTCGACATTCTAGGAAAATACGTATGCCAACTTGAAGTTATATTTTTATTGAAGATTAATTTGAATTATTTTTTTTACTGACTCAACGCAAAAAATATCGTACACAGCCAATACGATTTTTCTTTTTTTGCGACAGGATTCCCACGTTACCCAGAGAAAATTTCCCTTGTATTTAATTTCAAAAAATTTCCTGATGTAGTTTTTTTTTTATTATTTTTTCTGATATAAAAGTCAGACAAAAACAAAAGTGAAATTTTAGAATTTCCAATCAAAATTGAAATTAATAAAAGGTTATATTTTTAAATGTATGAAGAAATTTATTCCAGAGTACATATTACTTACCTGTGATTTCAGACCTGACTTTCATAATCAAATCAGTACTAAATTCATGCCTGATTTATAAAAAAAGTTTATCTGTGATTTGAGGCATGATTTTTTAAAAAATCGGATCGAACTGATGGGGAATTTAATGAAAATTAAATACATAATTTAGCGTCAATACAACAGAAGAATATATTGAAAAAGTTAGGGAAATATACGAATTTATAGAAAAAAAAATAAAAGGAAATATCAACATCCGGAGGAAAATATCGAAATTCGCCTTCCGGAGCACGCAATAACGATTTCGAATACAATTTTTTGTTTTTTTTTAAAGAAATTAAGATAATCATTAGATCAGCCAGATAATTACAAAAAAAAATTTGAGATGATCATCATGTTAGTCAGACACTTACAAAAAACATACTCAACGCTAAATATGATCATAATATTTTTTCAGATGAAATATATTTTGACACATATCTTCCGATTTCTAAGCTTAAAAGCTTAAGATGATGGTAAAGCGACTTAGATAGAAGTGATAAAAACTGTTGATGGTATTTTAAAGCTTTAGATGATGATAATAGAAATCAGAAACCTTATCCCGGTTACCCAAGACAAGAAGATAAAGAGTTCAAAATGACTTAATTGCAAGATGATTAGATTTTTTTTTTTATTATCTGTTTATAAAAAGTCACAAAGGCAGGGCCTGGACTCCATCTATTATGTATATATCATCTGCAAAAGCAAGTGACTGTTAAAAAAATCGGCTTCGAACTGAAGAGAAATTTAATATAAATTAAATACAATTTGGCGGCAATACAGCAGTATAAAGGGACAAAATATAAAGAGGAAAAATCAACAGAAAAAATTTTTCCGGAGCATGCAATTTCAAATTTATCGTAAGTAAAAATCAAAACTTCAAATCAAAAAAATCGTTTCACCGAACACTTAAAAACGAGTCCGAATAAAATTCTTCGGTTTGATTTTTTGTATTCCGACTCACTGCTGATAAATTCTTATTTTTTAAAGAATTTGTTTTATTTTTTAAAAGGAAGTTCCTTAATGGAGCTTTTAAAGTCAAGCGATGCAAAATCGATATGTAACGAAATTAGAAGTTGAAAAAAATTTGAACTTGCTCCGATTAAAATTTATTCATTGTAATAACTTTCAAAATACTTTTACTCAGCTCAATTTACTTCAGATAATTTTGACTTCAGCCCAAAATTCTTTAATGTGCAGTTGGTATTCATTTTCCCCCCGATCTCGCCTCTAGCTTTCGATCACGTTACCATCTCTATATATTTCTCTATATTGCAAAGAACAAACCGCGTCCAGGCGCTAGCTCCTGCCCAACTTTTGCCCAGTCACTGACACAGTCTGTCAGGTTGGTTCGCGCAGTTGACAAACTGTTGAAAAGTGCTCGGTGGAAATTAACGTTTTACCACAAAACGATTCGGCACTGCCAATGGCTACTGGCCAACTGCATTGCACTGTCAACACACACACTCACACAGATACACACACACACACACACAAACACTGTGACATTGTTAACCGAAAAATTGCAGTAAAGCGACCAGAGCAGTTGAGTGGTTGTCAGTGGTTGTCGTTACTGTATCTGTGTGAGTCTTTGTGTGTAAAAGTATCTGTAGCTATGTATGCATATATGCATATGTGTTTGTGTATGTGTGTGTTGGTGGCTTTTGCGGTATTGCCTTTGCACACACATTCAACGTTAATTGATCCAACAGCAAGCAGCAATAAAGGATTTGATTTTCCAACATGACAAAAGGCAGCCTGCTAGACAGAGTCAATTCAATTGCTGTTCTATCATTTGCTTGCCCAGTCAGTCAGTCAGTCCGTCAGTCAGTCAGTCAGTCAATCATGCAGTCATTCAGACAGCTATCAGTCAGTCGATCAGTTAGTCAATCAGTGCGTCATTTAGTCAAACAGTGCGTCAGTTAGTCAATCAGTCCATGAGTCATACAGCCTGGCAATCAACTTGTACGCTCTTGCCTTGTAATTGAATTTTAAACTTTATTTACTGTGTGTTCGGGCTTCTCAATGCACTTTTCATTTAAACGCCTCAATCAGATAGACAATTGAGTGGGCGTGGTAGCCCACGAAATATTCCCAGCTAACACAAAAGTACTTACAGTTCAATTACCCAGGGGCAAGAGCTACAGCAACAACAACAACAGCAACACTGGGCTGTCAACAAAAAAACATCGCAAAATGCCAAAAAACAAAAAAGCAAAAAGTGTTGCCTACTTTTATGCGCTCTTCAAAAATACAAAACTCGGCAGTTTTTTTGTTAGGAGCGCTATCTCTGTCAATCAAATCACGCGCAACAAAAACATGCAAAAAAAAAGAGAAAGGACTCGGTAAGCAGACAACATGTGGTATGAGTTATATGCGCAGCAAGTCAAAATGTTAAAAACAAAAAAAATGTTTCGACGTACGAGAAAAAAAAAAATTATATGCAAAAGCTGATTAGACTAGACGTACTGTCTATACACTGGTGACAAAAAGTAAGCAGCTTATATTTAGACAATTCCAAGAACCAAATAAAAACACTTTATAATTATATTGCACAATATACAGATGGCCAAAGGGCAAATAGAAAAATTGACTTATACAATTTGAAAATACTGCGTAATATATTTTACATAATTTAGCACTTAAAATTTTGATTTAAAAAAGTTTTTTAAAAGAGTTTCCATAAAAAGAAGGAAAAGTAGCTAACCTGCATTAAGTTACGTGAAAAGATGATGAGAAAATCATTATATCATATATTTACCAAAAAAAATTTGAGATGATTATCATATTAGTCAGATACTTACAAAAAACATACTCAACGCTAAATATGATCATAATATTTTTTAAGATGAAATATATGTCATGTCACATATCCTCCGTTTTCTAAGCTTGAAAGCATAAGATGTCAAAATTTCATTTGAATAAAAACAGCTCAAAACGAAAGTTTCTGCAAAAAGAATGAAAATTAGCTATTCGTCATCCAGTTACGTGGAAAGATTATGAGATGATCATTCTATTTTTCAGATATTCACAAAAAAATGTGAGATGATCATTATTTATATCAGATACTAAAAAAAAACATACTCAACTCTAAATATGCTGGACACATATCTTCCGAATTCTAAGCTTCGGACTTAAGATGATGTCAAAGCGACTAAGATACAAGTGCTACGAACTGTTGATCATATTTTAAAGCTTCAGTTGATCGTAATAAAAATCAGATAACTTATTAGGCATGCGTAAATTCAAGACGATAAGATGACGATTTCTAAATTAATCCCAAGATGATTAGATTATGTATTAATGTAATTTCAAGCAGTCTGTTAAAGGTAACAACAGCTCTGGCATCATCTGGCTAGACTCAATGTATAATGTCTATATCGTCTGCAAAAGTAAACCACTTTGCACCAGTTTCTCCTACCATTCATAATGATCGTAATATTTTTTCAGATGAAATATATGTTTTAGCATATCTTCCATTTTCTTAGCTTAAAATCTTAAGATGATGGCAATATAAATCAGATAACTTATCTCGGTAACCCAAAACGATAAGATGAAGGGTTAATAATGACATATTTTGCAAAATGATTATATTATTTATTACTTTACAATAGCTCTGGGATCATCTCCGTGGACTTGATATATAATGTATAAATCATCTGGATTGCAAGCGACTTTTATAATCTATAAAATCTATATCATCTACACAAGCAATCAACGATAAGATGAAATGTGTTAATTGCAAGATGATCGGATTATTTATTATTTTCTACATGTCTATAAAAGTCACAATGCCTCTGGGATCATCTCCGTTGACTCGAACTATAATGTCTATATCTTCTGCAAAAGCAAGCAAAGATAGGATGAAGATTTCCAAATTGGAAAATGATCAGATTATTTATTATTTTCTACATGTCTATAAAATGTCACAATACCTATATCATCTGCTAAATATGATTTCTAAGTGAGTTAATCGCAAGATGAATAGATTAAGTTTTAATGGAGCTATCTGCTAAAAGTCACAAAGCCTCTGGGATCATCTCACTTGACTCAATCTACAATATAAACATCATCTGCAAAGGTAAGCAACGATAAGATGAAGATTTCGAAATGTGTCAATCGCAAGATGATTAGATTATATTTTAATATATTTACGATCAGTCTGATAAAAGTTGCAATAGCTCTGGATTCATCTCGCTGGAGCAGTTTTTTTAAGGCTACAATGGCCTGGGATCATCTCGCTTGATTCAATCTATTATGTCTCTATCATCTGCAAAAGCAAGCAACGTTAAGATGAAAATTTCTAAATGTGTCAATCCCAAGATGATCAGATTATTTATTATTTTTGAGCAATCGGCTAAAGGTTACAATGGCTCTGGGATCATCTCTCTCGAATCAATCTTTAATCTTTATATCATCAGCAAATGCAAGCAAGATGATTAGATCATAAAACAAGCAACGATAAGATACGTTTATTAGTTAGTTAATTAGATTATTTATTATTTTCAACATGTCTATAAAATCATCATCTCGCTGGACTCAATCTTTAATGTCTATATCATCTGCAAAATCAAACAGAGGTAAGATGAAGAATCAATCTTTAATGTTTATATCATCAGCAAATGCAAGCAAGATGATTAGACCATAAAACAAGCAACGATAAGATATGTTTATTAGTTAGTTAATTAGACTATTTATTATTTTCAACATGTCTATAAAATCATCATCTCGCTGGACTCAATCTTTAATGTCTATATCATCTGCAAAATCAAACAGAGGTAAGATGAAGATTTTTTAATGCCTTAATTGGAAGATAATAGGAAGATTAATGGAATAATCTCATCATTTATTATTTTCTACATGACTAGAAAAAATCACAATGGCTCTGGGATCATCTTGCTTGACTTAACCTATAATGTCTATTTCTTCTGCAAAATCATTCACGGGGAACCAGTTTCTTCTATACGTTGCAGAATCTTCTTCATCTTCTTCTCCTAAGAACCCTTAAGAAATCAAAAGTTTCGTTGCTCGAACCCAAGTACTCCTTGTTAGTGCATTTTAAATGGTAATGTAGGCGTCAGGCAATTGAATAAATGCTTGCCTGCTGTGCAATGTACTTACATTTTATGCGCTAGTCCCCCCTCTCAGCCCTCTCTTAGACTACGCCTCTTGCACTCCGCCGCCAAAACGAAACATAATAATTTTGTGCTGACTTATTGTTGAAATTTGTAAATTTGCGCTGAGCTTGACTAGACAAGCCACCAGGCTGCCAAAAAAGCGCCGACTGTCTGTCAGAGATGGTGCAGAAATGAGAAGGTGGCGCCATCTAGAGAAGGGTATAGAAAGAGAGAGAGTAACAGCTATTGGGATAATCGTAAAACCATTGACAGCCAAAAAATTTTTGTAGATTTATTGTAATAAAAAGTGCAGACAATGCAGAACAAAGTCAAAATTCGATTGTTTGCTGTCTGTCTGGTCGAATGAGTGGCTGTCTGGCTTGTCTGACATACTCACACTTACCAGCGGGGCTCACATTCAGTAGCTGTTTACAGTAGCTGTTAAAAGTTATTGTTCAATTAAGCTTTTTTAAACCCATTTGATAGATCTATCATGGAGTAGGGAAACTTTTAGAAGATTAAAAAATGTCTATTCCAAGTATCGAATCTTCAAAAATTAGAGAAAATAAAGCTTTTACTAAAAAAATTTTTTGACGTTCTCATATCTCACAAACACAAAACAGATAAATTTGGATATGATTCGACATCTCCACGGAATATTTTTGGATCCTGACAGAAATGATTAGGGTGACAGATAATGAAGGCATACAAGAAGTCTGAAATCATCCGAAAAATTATAGCTTATATTCGATAAGTCTCTATTAATAAAGGGAATTCGGAGTAAGGAAGTTCATTTTATTGATAGCGTACCTTACATGGGCCTTAGAGTCAGCTTTTAAGTTTAAAACAATTTCTAGGTTCCAAAACTTACTATTACGATGAATCCGTGGTCCGATAAGGATAGCTGCCTATGTCAAGTCACAAAGATTTTGGTGGGACGGACATGTTGCGAGAATGCGAAAACCCAAATTTGAGGAAACCTGCTTCAAGCCACCAGATGGAAGAAAAGCAGTCAGGTGATCCCAAACATAAATGGATAAATGGAGTAAAAGATGATTTCAAAAAATTTAACGTCCTAAACTTGAAGATAGCTGCTAAGCATAGAGATTATTGGAGACATATTTTTTGAAAGGCCAAAGCTGAATCGCTGATATAACTCTAGCGCAAAGGATGATGATGATAAGACTTTCTATATAATAGTTTTATAATCTGTTTGTCAAAAATATATACATATCTTTGGCATTTTATTTATTTACCAATGTTTCATGTCTTGTTGGACATTATGTCATGTTGGACATTATCCACCGTTTCTACTCCAAAACTAAATGTTTTTCCAAATTTCGAGATATGAGCCTAATACTTTGCACAGTCACATTTTATAAAAGGAGCATCTTTGAAGATCAACCAGATCAGATCAATATATCAGATAGATGTCATAGCAAATATCGACCAAAAATATAATCTTTGTGCCGTTGTTACTCCGCTTGGGAGCTTCTATTCTTGTTTCAGTTTCAGTAATCGATTTTATTTCTATTCGATCCGGTTACTGGGCAGATGCGACCAGTTCCAGTGCAATGGCTACCATTTAACGTCAACAGTGACGCCACTCTTGGCGATGAGGCTACCATCTAAGATCCCAGCGGAAGTAACTCAGTGAGCTTTCATTGAGCCATCAAACCTTTTTTTACAGGATCACTTTCTTTATTCTTGCTTGGAAAGCTGCTGTAGTGATGCAGGCTGGAAGTGTTGAGGGGTTTGGGTGAGTTTGTGAAGCGTAGGATATATGTATTGGAAAAGCAGAAATAATTTTGGTTTGGAGGCTTTTGGCGCTGGATTGTTCCAGGGATCACTGAGAAGGGAGTGCAGCAGCTGGACTGTTCTAGGGATCTCTGAGAAGGGAGTGCAGCAGCCAGGCAAGATGTGGTGAAATCAAAATCTTTAGTTTCTAAAGATTGTACAACTTTTATCATTAATGCCTTAGGAACCGTGCTTTTTTGCAAAAATTACTAAAAAAAACTTACTTTCTGTCATCTTTGACAAAAAGAACCAAAAAGTTTGTTCTCTGATTTCGCGAAAAGCTCATCTAAGAGAAATTTGATAGCTTGGTGACCGTAAAAGTCAGTGTTTGGGGGTCCTTATCACAAATGGACCAAAAATGTTGTTGTCTGATTTTTCAACAGAGGTTCGATAGAGTTATTTTTAAGCTTCCCGAGCATACGACCAGTGTCTGGAGTCCTTATCTAATTACATAATGAGCTTGGGGACAATAAGCTCTAGCTATCTAGGAACAACGTAATATGCTCTCAATAGAACTTAAACTTCTTATAATGATTGAGTAAAGACTCCGAATTCTAATAAAATTTAAAGCTGGTATCATGACGTCAACTCAATTTTACCTCCTAATCTTGTTTGATTACGAATTCTTCTCTTTGAGGATTTAACTTATTTTGTTAACAATTCTATCGATTTTTTCAGTGTTGCCAAACTTTTGACCAACAGTGTGATAACTTGATAAAATGCACTAATGACAGCTTTTGTTAAATGTAAAGTCAGCATTGCCAAATGCATTATTAATAAGCTGTTAAAATTGTTGAGCAAACAAAAACTAAATAATGCACGGAGCGGAAAGTGGGAAAAAGGGTATTTTTTTGGTCTTCTAAAGCAGTGTGGAGAGAAACAGGAAGAAATAGTGTTGTTGTTGTTGTTGCCACATCTATATAGTCACATGTGTAAAACTCATTTGTAGCATGGATATGTTTGAATAACTCCGATAGATGATGATGGCAAGAAATCGAAGTGGAAATTATATGCGCGCATTGCACAATATTTGAAAGAAAAGTTCAAACTTGCTTATAAGGATATCCATGTGTGTGTTGGTGTGTGTGTATTGGTGTGTATCTGTGTGTTGGTGTGTGTATGCATGCATATCTGCGATTACAATATTTTGAATATTTTATGCCATGAACGTTGCATGTGAACATGCCGCACGTTTCTGACAGACAAGCAGATACCCTACAACGTTTGCATCCTAACCGATATCCAGACAAATGATGAGCGGGCGGGAAGGCGCGCCGATATCTTGTTTGTTGCCTGTCAATGTCTGTCACATGGCTGACTGCCTCTCTGACTGGGCTGTTGACTGTGTTTCTGGTAGTTCCTCCTTGGTAGCTGCACCAACACCCTACCGCCATCGTGCCTTCATCCTGCCTCCACCCATCCCTTCTAATGCAATTTACAGAGCACATGACGTTGTCAACGTGTTGTGCTTTTCTATGCAACTTGTCGTCGTCGTCGTCGTCGTCCTAGTGCTCGTCCTGCTCCTCATCCTCGTCGACGTTTTTGTTACATTTTCCAAGTAAAATGCATGCGATGCGCGCAGCTGGCACTGGAATAATATCAAACTGTGTTTATGCATTTGCAATGCAGCAGCAGCACCACCAACAACAACTACAACAACTACAATTACAACAAAGACGACAACCCTGCTGCAACAATAACAACAACTCCGCTGCAGCAATGTCTTCGCTTGAGAGCGCTCCTTGATGTATGCATCGGGCTGGCACTGGGACTGCGACTGGGACTAGGAATCGAGCTGACTGCCTGCCGGTTACCGAGCTCAGATCTTTACTTTTTATTAAAAATTCATTTTTCTGCGTGTTGTTTACATTGACATTTCATTTATGCTTGCTTATGCAGCTGCAGATAGTTTGCCATAGAAAAAGATACACACACAGATACTCACACACACACACACACACCGACTCAAAGCCTTTGAGTGTCCTGGCCACATTGATATTTTTACACTGCTTTATTTCTTTTTTTATGAGCTGTTTTTTTGAATGTGGTAAGTAATTGATAGGGTTTTTTGGTGCATTGTTTTTTTTTATGGAACAACGTTTGAGGTTTGATAAAAATTTCGGAAAAATATTTATATTTATATATATATATATATTTATAAAATATATATTTTACGAAATATTATTTTTTAAATTTATAATTAGTGTTTAGGGAGCTTATTTTGATAAATTTTATGGCATGTAGTTGAATGATTGATAAGATCAGGTAGATAAACTGATATATGGATATAATTTTGTTGAATCTCTTTTCTATATGAATTTAAATTGGGAGGGTATTTATTTATTTTTCCCATAATTCCCGAATTTTTTTCTGTTTTACTTCTCCTGGGAGCCTAGGGCCTTTTCAAGACCTTTCTTTTGTTCGCCCTACTTATCTGGTTGCTTGGGGATTCCAATCTAGTGCCATACTAACAATACGGCTTGATTCTTTTCTGGGAGCATGACGCATGGCCACGTTTCCTGATTTGGAGGTGGATAGGGGACTCACAGCTCTGCATTTCTTCGCTTGGAATTAACTGCCCGTTTCTCCATATATGGTATAGTCTGCCAAATGCTGATCGAGCTTTGGCGAATCGGTTTGAAACGTCTTTATTAGCACGTCCATTACCGGAAATAATGGTGCCAAGGTATGGGAAGCTGTCGACCAACTCGAGTGGGTTCGCTTCTATGTTAATGATTCCTTGGCTGGTGTGATTCAAGCGCATTGCTCTTATTTTTGCTTTAATTTTGATACCGACTCTTTCACGAGGTCATTTACTTGGGATTGGGTGTCCCATAGTCTATGAGAAGTCATACAGATGTCGTCCGCGTAGTCCAAGACTTCAAGGTGTCTGGTGAAGCTCAACGTGATGCCACGCTTGAACTTGCAAATCTGTCTCATGAATTCATCGACAACGATGTTAAAGAGTAGCACCAATAGGTCGGCATCATCATACATTGCTTTTATTATTGTTATGATTTGAGTGGTACTCCTTTCCTTGCAAGTGCTCGCCATATTGCTGCTCTGCCTAGTGAATCGAAGGCTTCTTGAAATCGATGAACAGGAGGTACAGCGGAACTATGTTAACCATTCCACAGCCTGTTCTGAGCGCAGTGTGTTTGCTTGGTTTACGCAAATCCTGTGTGGTCTTAGTCCTGCCTGTTTATCTCCTTTAAATAATTTTTTCAGGATAAATTATTAAATAATGTTAAGTTAAAATTTTAAGAGTACTCTTTGACACCTCTTGGCAAAAATAGTATGAATTACATTATATTAGTCCACTTTAGAGTAAGGAGCGGCAAGGAAAATCTCGATTATTTAAAGAAAACGCGGAATTCGGCTATACACTTTTCTTTTCGAGCAGTTATTAATAGAGATATCCGTTCTCCGTCCAATTTTATTTTTAATGAATATATGTAGTAATAATATTATACAATAATACCAGAAAAAAGTAGAGTATTGGAAATTGGCCATTGGCCAATCTCATTTTAGAAATAAAATGTTATTAGCAAGTAGCGTATTTTAAATTAAAGCTATCTTGGGATAAGGCTGGCTTCTTTCCATTCAGTACAGCTTCTGATAAGGAGACCAAATAACGCCAACCCGGGCCTTCAAATCGTGTATGAACCTTCTCGATCTTAGAAACCTATAAGGACTCCATCGATGCTAAGGGCAGTCAATAAGTCGGACATCCATTTTTCCAAAAAAGTGAAAATCTAAGCCAGCTTTCGTTATAGCACATTGAGGGTGTCGGCGTATTTATATGAACTAGTTGCTAGGACAGGGATTATTGCTTTGTTTTTTAGAGAAAAAGCCAAATTTTGTGAACCGGATGGATAGACCAGATTTTGTAGGTCTACCTTTTAAAAGAATATATATAATATTAAAATTTTTCGACCGGACAACTGATATCTCTTTTATAAAGAAATCAGGTCAAATATCAGCGTAAATCGTTAAATTAAACTAACTTTCAGAGCTTGCGATACTTTCGGTTTCTTAAGCCGGCGACACGCTGACGGTCTGATGGACAACATCCAAACCTATGTTTACCTTGATAGGCACAGCTGCTGCTACCTTCTAATTGCATTACACAAATGCACAATAACTCCCATCCCCATAAGGCACAGCCTATTTAGACCAACTCAGGAAAGCCTACCTACATTTTATGTAAAAACCCATAACAATATGCCGCAGACACTGTATCAAATGTCTGCATAGTAATCTATCAGCAGCCCAACCTAGAGAAAGAAAAAAAGTACCCTGACCATCTTCTCAAATCCCAGAGCAACTGTCCGACTGCCAGCTTATTGTTCGTTATGCTCTATTATAAATTATTTTTTCAGACAGATGCTAGAAGCAAGTTGCAGTGAGACGAGAGTCCTTAAGCAGACGTTGCCAGGGCGGGTATGAAAAAAAAAAAATTTCACAGCATGCAACACAGATACCGCAGCTCGGAATAAAAGTGGCAACAAAAAAAATCTAGTGAAATAATGTATACTATCTGCTGGAGGGTGGCGGGGTGTAGAGGAAACCAGCGACATCTAACTGGAGCAAGTGTCAATTACGTCGTAATAGCCAAAGGATAACCGAAAACGCCGCAGCAAAGTGTGGCCTGGTCAGGCTGCGGTAGAGCCAGCTATCATCTGGCTGCATTTTTTACTCCTCATGGCATACACTGCTACGTCCCGTGTCCCGTGCCCCATGTCCTTTGGGTAGCCGCCACATAGCGAAAGTGTAAAAACCGAACGACAATGAACCAACGCAGCCAGACTATATTATGGCACTTTGAAGTGCTGGTCATGATGACAATGGCGGCTCTGGTTGCACTTGTTGTTGCAATTGTTCTTGTTGTAGTTGTTGTTGGTCAGCATATGATGACAACAAGTGCAAAAGTACAACAACGGAAGCTGACAAAAAAAACCAAAAAGAGAGCAAAAACGGAAACCGGAAATGTCACAAACACTAAATCAGTGAAGTGCATTAGAACAAGTGACCAAGTCAGTGTGGAGTAGCTCTTCCAGTATGTGTTTGAGTGTGTACCGGAAATGACTGTATGCGTCGCTTTGGATCCGCTTGGCCATGCCAAAAAAGGGCAAATATTGATTCCATTATGTCAACTATGGTTCGGAATACAACAGAGATCTGAACTGAACTGCTATTTTATGATGACAAGCCTTAAGTGTATGTCATATCCTGCGGGGGGGGATGCTGAAACTTCTAGCTCATAAATCACTTTATGTGTGTGCACAAGCGGAAGTGTAGATGAAACTTATTGCAATTCGAAATGTGTATTAAATTATCTCGACTTGAAGTTGAAGTTGTCGTCTTCCAAATTGCTTAAAGATGCAAAATTTCTTTTGATCTGCTCGCCTAGAAATTAGTATAAGACACAAATAGGGGTCTGATTACGTGCAACTCATGCGTGCAACAAGGCGTATTACAATATACAACAAAGACAACGCGGCGTATGAGCAACGCGCGCGTCATGTGCGTCCTTCTTCTATTGTTAACAACTTCCTGTCAGCCAACAAACTGTCAACTCATTGGCATTCGACTCGGCTCATCAGCCTGCCACGCCTCTGCCAACGGCTTTTTACAAACTTTTTGCATTGTTGCAACCAACAACTGCCAATTTGCAACGCAATTTACATGACTTTGAAGTTAAGTACAATGCAAAATGACACACGGAGAGTGGAGGGAGAAAGAGAGAGTGAGATCCATCCATTTATTCATCCATCCATTTGTCTTTAAGCTAATTTTGACAAGAGACTTTTAGCGCTATTTTTGCTTTAAATTAATTGTTTCCACTAGGAATTTCTTTGAGCAGCTTAATCAAGGTCCAATCTTAAGGCCTTAGAGTCTTTTGTATCCATCACCTCTTAATAACCCTCTTCTGGGTTCCGGGTCACGCAGGTGTGTCCCTGGTAACGAGGCGGCGGTCGAGTGCGCCAGGAACGGCTCAGCTAACCTTGCGGTTACGGACATAAAAAGACCATTACAGGATGTCGTATCGCAAATCAGGGAGACGGCTAGAGCTCTGGCGGAAAATGAATGGGATCCGGTTGGCGCATCTCCCGAGCACTCTGGCCGAGTTATGATCCCAAGCGAACGTCTGAACTCCTGCGCTTCCCTAAAAGGATGGAGGACTAGGATGGTGTTAGGCATTGTAACGGGGCACTGCAGCATAGGCTGAGGGGTTGCACCTTTCCCATCACGAGTTCTGTTGCAGCTGCGGAGATGAGAAAGAGGCAAATGGCATCCAACACCTGCTATACGACTGCTCGCTGCTTCATAGAAGACGAACCCATTTTCTGGATACACCGTTCTTTGATGATCTGGGTTGTCTAGCCTATGTGCCAATCGAGGATCTGGCTGCTTTCGTCGAATCCTCAAAATGAGAGACTTAGGCGATTAGGGATGTCCTACAGCTTTTGATTCTCCTGTACAATCCCTCCTTTTCTTCCATCCGTTTCCCCTCCTTTCTTTACTAAGACAATACAATGGACCTCATGGTCTCTACATGATCTCAGTCACTATAAGAGCTGCCCATACAACCTAACCTAACATAGAGGCTTATAACCCAATTAATCCAAAATGTGCTAAAGCTGTTTTTAGCCATAGACTTGAAACGATCTTTAGCTTTAGAGTAAACGTTCCCACTAGAAGTTTTTATCACGAAGTTCTTTAACAAAGCTTAGAGGGAATGGCAGAAAAATCGTTACGTCACGAAATGTGCCAGGCACAAAAAATAAGGAAAGAAAATGAAGTATCTAAGACGCCAAGATATTAGCCTACAATCAGTAAAGTCCTAGGCTCGATTCTCAATAAAGGCATTTTTTTACCAGCTAGCTGATAATTTTTTCTTTATTTCTCCCTTTATAAATGATTTCTGTAATATATTTACTCGTGAATAAATTTTTTTTTTCAAATACTCACCTTAAGTATTAAATAAAAATCATTCCCCATTAAACAGATTCAACCACTAAATCTCGACTATATATTTTGCGTCCTCCTTAACTTGATAGCATATTGTTGATTAAATAAGAAATAAGATAAATGTCTAAATATAAATAATAGATGTGCATGCAACATCAGGAAACCACGAAGTAATCAGTTGGTGCAACCGAAACTTGAAGCCAAATGCAATCCGCGAGTGACATTAAAAATACAAAAGCCGCAGTAGCATTAAAGGAAGCGCAAGGAACAGCATAAAAGGGAATGCAAAATCAAAGCAGGACTAGAGTCGAACTACCTGGAAGCAGGATCGGGGCAGGGACCGGTACTGGGACAGAGTGCCAAAAGCAACTGGAGCCGCAACGTGCAACACCAGCGCAGTCCATTAAACGTGTCAAAGATGAGAGGCAACAACAAGGCGTTAAGGGACAGCCCAGCCCTGCCCAGCTCAGCCCAAACCAGTGCCAGGATACGCCGGGACAAGAGCTGCCATAGAGAAGGAGAGCATTGCTGCAAGGGGTAAGAGAGCAGCTCAAAACAAACGGAGTCAAGTTGCTTTTTGTGTGCGTTTTTTCTTTGTGTGTATGCTGCGTAAGTGTGTGTGTGGTCAAGGACGTTGATCAAATTCTTAAAAAGGGGAGCATCAGAATTTTTTTTTCATTTATATCAAATATTTAAAAAATATAAAGAATTTTCGCAATATAAATTTCATTATTCATAATTTTGGGTATAAAAAAAGAAGCTTAGAAAAATAATAATTACAAAACCAATTGAAAAAAAAGTTATATGTATATATAAAAAAGGACTTGTGTAAATAAAGTATTTATTTTTTGATTATTTTTTGTACTATGAATCTTAAAAACAAAAATGAAACAAAAATAAAAAATAAATAAAAATATCAGAAAACAAAATTTTTTATTTCTAAAAATTATTCAAATAAAAAAAACATAAATAAATTTTCTTTTTTCTGGCAACAAATATGTTTAAAAAAAATTTGCATTTTCATTTAGTTTTCGTTTATTTTTTGTACTATGAAACTTTAAAAAATTAAATGTATAAAAAAGCGGAACAAATATAAAAAATTAAAAGTGTTTGGGAAAAAAAGAAAAACAAAATTTTTTCATTTTTAAAAATTATTTAAATTAAAAAAAATAAATAAATTTTCTTTCTTCTGACTGCAAATATGCAGAAAACAAAATAAGAAATTGTATTTAAAAAACTTAACCTTTAATAAAAAATAAGCACATAATATGTTATTTTATTCATTATAAATTAGGTTTTTTTTTATTATATATTAGAATTAGAAAAATTAATTTATTATTTAAGTTAAAAATAAAAAAAAAAATTAACACATTGCTTTGTACTAAAAAAAACTAAGAAAAAAAATACATTTTAAAAATTTCATTTAAAAACAAAAAATATCTGTTTTTAGAATAAGAGAAACAAATTTATAGTTTTAGTTAAAAATATAGCAAAATTTTATTATTATTCTATATTAAAAAAAGTAGTTAAGAAAAAAAATAAAAAATGGTATTTAAAATATCTTTACCACAAAAAAAAAACAATCACATTTTACACTATTTATTATATATTAGAATTAGAAAAATAAATGTATTATTTAAGTTAAAAATATAAAATAAAATTTTTAATACATATTGTTTAAACAAAAAAAAACTATCAAAAAATACAGAATTTTATTTCATTGGAACACAAAAAAAATCTCTTTTTTCGAACTAGAAAAATAAATTTGTAGCTTTAGATAAAAACATAAAAAAAATGTTATTTTATATTAAAAAAAGTAGCTATGAAAACACAATAAAAAATATAATATAAAATATCTATACTTGACATAAAAAAAATAACAACATATTACGCTATTTATTATACATACAAATTAAAATAATAAATTGATTGTTTTGATTAAAAATATAAAAAATTTACTTTTTAATAAAAAAAGTTGCTAAAAAAAAAAAAATTGTGTTTATTAAAAAACAATCTCTTATTAAAATAAACATATAAAAGAATGAAGAAACACATTTATTATTTGTTGAAAAATAAAATACAAATTAAAGAAATTTTAATAAAATTATCTTATATATAAAATTCTCGTGTCACAATGTTATGTTCCTTCGAAGCTTAGGGACTCACAGTCGAACGTGAACCGATTTGGCTAATTTTGGTCTTGAAATGTTTGTGGAAGTCCAAGGATTGTTTAGGGTTGAGAAAATAGAACAAAATTGCGACGAAAATACTAAAAAGGACAATTTGATTTTCCAATACAAATTTTTTTTTTAATTTAGGTTGGCATTGTGTACATTGTCAGATTAACTAATATTTTTAGTTAATTGTTTTTGTCGAAAGGAAACACAAAAATTATAAACGTTATAAATTTTATTTTATTGAAGCACACAAAATTTCATGAGAATCGGTACAGCCGTTTCGGAGGAGGATGGTAACTAACATTGTAAAACTAGAATTTTATATATAAGAAGAAACTTATGTTTTACGTGCTATCGGTGTTCTCATGAACGAGTCGATGAATTTCAAATCTGATTTTTGCGTGTGTTAGAGGTCAATGCGGAGGTTTTAAGCCTATTGCGATGTGTTTGTATGAATTGGTTCGTGAGATATACGCATTTTTGTGAATATTGGTTTTTGTGTGAACATACTCCTCCGAAACGGCTAGACCGATTCTCATGAAATTTTGTGTGCTTATTGGGCCAACATCTATTTTTCATACCCCTAAGAGATAAGGGTTGCCACTCCTAACATTCTGGCACACAGTCAAGTGAATTTAAAAACTCGGTAGGATAATTTACAATTTCATCAATTTAAGAAATTAATATTGATTTAGTTATTCCTTTCCAAGAAAGTTTTCTTAAGAAGAAAGGAATTCTGCGATTTTTGATTACAATTCATGTTTTGATTTCTGTATAAAATACATATGATCAGTTCAATATTTGCACATAATGCAATTTCGTGAACTCATCACAAAAATAAATTATTGGAAGAAAATAAAGATCTAGACGAGCGAGCGAAGCGAAGACGTGCGGAAGGCCGGCTAGTAATATTATATAAGTTTTAATATTGTTTTATATTTAAAAAAAAGGAGCTAAGAAAAGCTTCAAAGACTAACCTTATCAAAAATAGTTTTTTGTAAAAGGTACAGAAAGTTTTAAGGAACCCCATCAAGTCATCTTTATCCCCCTTCGTCTGCGCCCCTGTATGTTAGCTGCGTAAGTATCTTTGTGTTTGTGTGTCCTTTTGCGTTTAATACGCGTTGCTTGTTGCGGTGCTCAAGTGTCCTTTTCTTTTGGCAACCGTGTAAAGCAGTTTTCATTTTTTTTTTTTTTTTTGTGCTGGAACTCCGATCCGAAATTGCCATGGGGCATACACCTTGTATTGAACACCATTCCGCCATTGTGTTTTCACGTGTGTGTGTGTGTGTGTACAAAACTTGGATCAACAGATTTTTTTTTTTGCTTGGCAAGTCAAGTGTAACTTGCGTAGATGTGCTTAATTCTTATACCAGATTTGCCTTAAGGAAGTGTGTAGGATTCGTGTGACTAAAACTGAAAAAAGAGCCAACTTTTTGTCCTTAAATGAGGAAAGTGACTAAAATGGGTTCATTTGGTGGGCAATGTTCTCAAAAAGATTATTAATCGGTTTCTACGACTAAAAGTTGTCTGAAGGAGTAATATACTTTTAACATTTTTGTGAATACATTTTTTTCGATTACAAAATTTATAGTAGTCTAAAGCACTCAGGACAGGCTTTGGAATGAATCATATCTTAACCTTTAGCCTAAAGAGTTAGTATACAGACTTAATGTAGTCGTTACTTATTTATTAACTAATTCATAATACAATTTATTTTCTAATTAAAATCAAATCGTCCTTATTTATACGAAACCAACCTTAAGCGGCTCCAGAGATTATCTTAGCACACTCAAATTTATTAACCCTGTTGCAATTCGATTACCATCCAAGACAATTTGAAGTTGTTATATGCATATTGGCTCATTCATTTCATTTGGAAAAATGTCAAACTGCTTCCCAGTTTATGCGCTGCATTAATCACGGATTCGATTTGAATCTCATTACGAAGCTCACGCAATAAATTTCAGCATCAAATGGTAAGCAATTTTTTCAGATGTGTGTAAAGGGAAACGTATACCACTGAAATAAACAGTTACATGCGAGGGTGGGATGAAAAGTAATTACTTTAGGCAAGGCAACTCATTAGCAAATGTTATAAATTGCCATTTAAGTGGCAGCTGCACGTGTCAAGAGGACCTATGCTCATACTAGAAGACTTTTAAGGACGCTAATTATCTGAGAAATTTGTTTAAGAAATAAAGGAATCGTTACTATAAAATTGAATACGAGTCAGTTAAAAAGTTTGCTGTCAGGAATCATTATAGCCAAGTTGTTTGGATGGCTTAAAATCTTTTGTGAATCTTGTGGTATAAATCTTTTTGATTCCTGGCTTAGCTCGGCCATTCCTTGATTTAAGATAACAAAATGAATCATCCCAAAATTAAAATATAAAATAATAATTACAATATAAAGAAAATTAATCGCCGGCCAAAATTTCTATTTGATAAGCTGCATCCAAAATCTTAAAAAATATATTTTTAAAGTTTTTTTTTAATAATGTGATTTTGCATTGAAAACAACAACTTTTGCAGAAGTTTTTAACACAAAGTTGCTTAGGAGACATGGCTATGCAGTTATCGATAATTCGATAAATATTCCAATTTCTGTATTATTATAACAAAAATAAATATTAGTAAGTCGTATAGTTATTTTTAAATACAAGAACACGTTTTTAAAATATCGTATGTGCAATTAAAAATTAGGAGACTATTAAAAATATTACGTATACGTATCATATTTCTGTATACATCTGTCATAAAAACGAATATTGTTGAACCGTTTTAGTGCTATATTTTGTATACAAAAACGAATTCGTCTTAAAAATATTTTACTCGCGATACTCTAAAAATAAGGATTTATTTAACAAATATTGCGTATACGCAATAGAATCTTACTAAGCAGTTAGTGTGCAGATTCGATGAAAAATGTTGTGGAAAGTTTTATATTTTTATGTTTCGCCAGGTTTCAGCTCTTTAGAAGTATTTCCCCAACTTTCTTTGAAAAATTTCGCTGTAACCTAGTATTTATACCTGAGACTAGGAATAAATGGAAAAGTTAAGACAGTAAAATCAGCTTAAAGTCCTTTTAAGGATTAGCAATACACTACTAAACCGTGTTAAAATCATAGAGTGTCTAATCCAAGAAGTTCCTTTATGATTTTTGTAGAAGCTCTTTAAATTCAATGCCTATATTATAATCATAAAAATAGACTCTGTTGAACCGTAACTTAGGAGAATTTTACAAAATATTACGTATACGCAATATTGTCTCATATAATAGTAAGCCTGCCAATATGGGTAAAAATTTTTGAGAAACAGTTATATACAACGGGTGATTCATTAAGACCTTTTTTTTTGATGATTTGGCAAATCCAAATTTTAAAGGAATGATGGGATCTTTATTTATGATTTCGAAAGGATATTTTATGGCCTTTATTTTTTAAAAATAATCTCATTCCAAATGTTGGCCGCAACTGCGTTTAAAATGGTCCTGAAGGTCCAATTTTCCATGACTCGTTCAAGCATTTCCACTGGTATTTGGCCAATAGCACGAGTAATGTTGGCTTCCAAGGCCTCAGTCGTTGCTGGTTTGTCCACGTAAACTTTTGATGTTACATAACCCCAAAGAAAAAAGTCGAACGGTGTGATTTCGCACGATCTTGGCGGCCAAGGTACGGGTCCCGTACGTGAAATTAATCTGTCACCAAATTGACCTCGCAATAGAGCCATTGTTTCATTGGCAATGTGAACCGGAGCGTCATCCTGTTGGAACCAAATGTCGTCGAGATCATGGGCAACAATTTCAGACAGCAAAAAGTCCGTTAACATGGTCCGATAACGTGCGCCATTGATGGTAACATTCGCACCTTGCTCATTTTTAAAAAAATACGGACAATCATAGGCCACCAGCCCACAGACCGCACCAAACCGTTGTTTTTCTTGGATATAATGGCTGCTGGTGAACCTCTTCGGGTTGATCTTCTCCCCAAATATGGCGATTTTGCTTATTCACGAAACCGTTGAGTCAAAAGTGGGCCTCATCACTGAACAAAATTTTGGTCGAAAACAACGGATTTTCATCGATCTTACCAAGAGCCCATTCACTAATACGGCAACGTGCAGGAAGATCATTCGGCTTTCCATGATGATTTGCCAATGAATACTGAACAACTTTGCCTTTGACAGCTGTCATAGATCACGCGTGATCCACACGAAAATCCCTATTGAAAAAAAAGGTCTTAATGAATCACCCTTTATTATTCCCAAATTCAGGATTCAGTTCTTACAAGCATTTCTGGAATTTATTTAAAATATTTTTCTTAAGCCTAGTATGCATTGGTGAGGCCTGGAATAGTTGCAAAAGTTAAGGCAGCGTGAGAACACAAAGTCCTTTATGGATTTACAATACCCTTCCACCTCAAATAAACAGCATTAAAATCTTCCTGTGACTAACCCAAGCAGCTCCAAGTTGATTTCTGTAGCAGCTCTTTCCTTTCTTGAACAGCACCCATCAACTTCATTGACTTTTCGTCCTGCCCTCGTTGCTGTCAATTTCCGCAGTTGTTGTTGCCGTTGTTGTTGTTGTTGTGTAATGTGGCCATTACTTACTTACGGCAGGCGGCCCGTTTGGCCAACTAACTACAAAATTAGTATGCCGTGGCATGAAAATCATTAGGCCATAGACAAATGTCGAGCACACGGTAACATAAACTGAATTCGAGTGTCCGGAAAACTGGTCGACGGGTTTGGATCGTTGGTTGCCTGTTTGTGGCTGCTGCATTCGTCGGTGTCACTAATTAAATTATATATATATAGTATATAGTTATGTACACATATACACAAATATATATATATGTATCACTCACCTGCATGTGTTGGTGTTGTTGCTGCTGACCAGCTAGATGCGTGGGTGAGTGTCAGTTAGTGGCCGCAAGTGTAATTAAAACGTGCCTAATGCAATAAATTAGTGCCTGGTTTGTTGGCTCATGTATAAGTAATTTAAGTTAATTATCAACACAATGTGCAATGAGCTGTGTGTGTAGGTGTATCTATGAGTGTAGGTGTATCTATGTATCTATGTGTGCGTATGTGCTTTGGGTCTTAACGCTAAACTATAAAAATGGCAGCCCATACAACAAATGCCCACATACAAATGCCCATCCAATTAAACGCAGCTAGCATTAAATGACTTTTTAAAGGGTCAGTCCTGGGCAGCTGACCACAGCCAGGACACGACTAACCGCATTGGTTGTTTCCAAGAGATTGTTTTCGATAAAAATTATAGACTAAGTAGTTGAGAAGGCGCCCCACATTTAAGCAAATGCTTAACTAGGACATGCACCCCCCAAAAAACGATTTCATTTTCACTTTTTAATTTGATGTGTGCACGCCCACACACCGCACCGCCCGACCCCCTTTAAAAAGTAAGTATTGTAAAATGACGCAGTGGGGTATTGGGAACTAGGAAATGCTCTGTAAAGCTAAGTGAGGTAGGAACTTACGATAAGTAAACATTACTAAAAAAAAAGTACTCGATTTTAACTGTGGTATTTTTTTTGAGCTCGCCAAATATTTTTAAGCAAAAATCTAGAGATTTGCGAAAATTCAATATATTGTCAGAGCACTTTAAACTATTGTTAAATTTATTAACTATTAAAACACCCAAAATAGTTTAAAAAATGCATTCCAAGAGCTTACCAAATTTTAATTGAATATTAAATAATGTATAAAAATCCCTTTAACTAAATACGCAATTTAAAAAATAAGTCAAAAAGATTAACATTTTTCCAACTAAGAAGAGTTCGCCCCAAACTCTCTGGCCTTCCGAGAATTCTATGTAGCCATTTTTTCTCCATTGCGTACAGAGCACAAAAAGGGTTGCCATACGCAAATTGTGTTGCCTACTTTTCGGCTGCCTCGGGAATTTCTTTTTTAGTCTTTTTGTTGGCTTTCATGTACCCCGGCCCAACCCTTTGGCAACGAGTTAAATCGCTTGTAATTACGCTACATAAATTTTAAATAAGTATCCGTTTCTTTCTGTGTTTTTTTTTTTTGGTTTTTTTTGTACGCCCCTTTGCATTTGGGGGATAAACATTTGGAATTCTCTTTGTGTGTGTTAATTATGCGCCCCTTTTTTAATACTACGGCGTTCCGACTGCTCCACTTGGTTTTTTGTTGCTCACTTGCCGAGCGTATTCCAAGCGCATGATTTTGTCATTGAAGCTTAGCAGGAATTGCTTTGTCTTTGGCTACAGCCCGCCCCACTCCTTGGGCATCCTTTTGAGCTACACGGATTTCGGTACTGACCTTTGATTTGATTTGAAAACAACATTGAAAAGATTGTGGCAGCGGCTTACAAGCTAATTGTAAGCAAGATTCCTGTTTATGGCGTGAGCATAAAAGTTTTAGTGTTGGTAAGCGGCTTAGTATTCAAATTAAATGTAATACATTTAACTGAATTGCATGCAAGCTGGCCAGAGCTTAGTGCAAAGTCAATGGATTCCAAGTGACTTAAGACACAGTCCCAAAGGGTTACCCAGCACACATTCCTATAAACTGTGGCTTGTTCTTCGGCCCCGAAAATAGGGTCAAGTGTGGGTCGATTGAGTTTGTAAAAAAAGCAACTAAGTCTAATAGGCATTATTGTTATTGGTTCTTGGCTGTTTACTGTTCTACAGCTTTAATCGCTTAGTTTATTGGCCGTAGCATTTAGCTGAACTTTTGATTAGGCTTAACACATGGCTAATAAAAAAAGGCCTGAGTTGGTTGCTTTGTCATTCCCTCTCACTGTTACAATTGCTTTTAAGCCTATACAATGGGAAACCTTAAAAATAATCACATTAAATATAATACCATACGCATACATTCCCAGACTTCAGCCACCCCCCACACGCCCTTACATGCTTAAGCGCATCAATTTCATGCCTTGAACAAAAACGAGGGCAGAAAGAACCAACTCCATTGAATGGCTTAAACAAATCCGTAGGGAAAATACAATTTTGTAGCACCATATTTTGTATACTCTTTGCGATCATCAAAAGCTGAGGAATATTTTGAATGCTCTGGTCACACTAAGTAAAATATTTATTCTCTATTAAATACAGATATTATATTATAAATACTTATAAAATACTTTATAAACTTACTTCAGGCTTTTTCGTAGTAATAATCGCCTATTTTAATCTTAATCATATTTAAAAAGTAATATTTTTTATAGCCTAGAAAGCTTTGCTCCTACTAGCTTTGTTCTTCAAGTCCTATCGCTACTTTTTTTAAATATATAAAATTTTAACTCCGAATTATATATACACTACCCTGCAAAAGTTTGGGGTTAGTTGAAAAATCTCATGTTTTTTGTATTTGTCGGTCTTGGACCATTTTTTTTTAAATGATACATTGAAAAAACATTATATACATATAAATGAACTACAAATAAGATTCGCCAAAAATTGCGATTTTTCTTCGAAAAAAAAAGAAGAATGATAAACATCAAATCAGGTGGTTTTCATCAATATGGTTTCCTTTAGATTTGATGATGGCTGCACAGACTCGTTCGACTAATTTTTGAAGCGTTTGAACTTGTATTTTTTCCCAAGCCCTCTTCAGACACTCCCACAGGTGATTCGCGCTAGTTGGACGTAGTTTTCGCACCTCTCTATCCAGTTCATCCCACAACAGCTCAATGGGATTCGCGTCCGGCGACTGGGGTGGCCATTCCATGATTTTGAGTGCCCCAGCTGTTTCTTTGGATTTTAAGTAGTTAGTACACAATTTTGACGTGTGTTTAGGATCGTTGTCTTGCTGATATACAAATCCTTCTCCTATCAATCTGGTACCGATTAATAAGGCGACAAATACAAAAAACATGAAATTTTTCAACTGACCCCAAACTTTTGCAGGGTACTGTATACTTTTTTCATATTTTATTTACAATCTGTCTGTTTTTAGACAATAAGCAAATTTAGCAATTACTTTTAATTAGCATTTCTCTTATTAAGAACATTGCTTACGCCATCTATTGGCCATGTACCTTGCTGGCGCCATCTATCGGCCACACTGAACAGAGAAATATGAAAGTACAACGATATTTTATAGTGGCCAATCTTTATGGAATTGCTTTCACGGTCTAAAGATTGGCAAAATATAATTTTATTGTATCTGGAACGAAGTTCAAAGAATAATTTTTACAATTCAGCCAAATCTTAAAATAATCGAATCTCAATAAAAATCACGACATCTTTAATAGTACATTGTGATGAATCGAATTTAATTTATGTAAATCTTATATAGGAATGTTTTTAATTTTTAATTTAATTCGTATTAAAAATTTTAATAAATATACTATAGGGTGCATTTCCCAAAAGTTGCCGAGACGAACTTTACAATTAAAAGCTTTTTAAATTACGAAAAATGGGTATAAGTTTAAAATACGATTCAAATTAACAATTAAAATTTAATACTTGGCAAAAAAATTCTAATTTATTTTTTAGCATGCGCCGTGATCCGGAAATCGTATCAGTAACACTAAAATAAATTTGCCCAAAACTTAAAAATGTTAGGGGATAACTCTAATACTTAAGGGTATCAAAAATAGATGTTAGCCGATTCGCAGACCTACCCAATAGGCACACAAAATTTCATGGGAATCGGTCCAGCCGTTTCGGAGGAGTATGTTTACAAACATTGTGACACTAGAATTTAATATATAAAAATAAATTAACAATTTGCAAGACACGATTTAATTTTATATTCGGTTTTCGTAATTTAAAAAGCTTTTAAATGGCTGATTCCTTTAATATAAAAAGTTTAAAATATTAAAAAATTTTAAAGGATTCAGAGTGATGCCTATTATAAATGGCTTAATTTAAAGATTGAAAATTTTGACTTTTGTTTATGTGTATATTTCTAAAAAAACTCATTTCCTTAAATTTTTCTTAAGTTCCTCGAGAAACAGTTTTTAAAAAATTAATAGATTGGACTTCACTTGAAGAAAGCGTTTTTGGGAATTAAAATTGAAAGATTATTTGTGAAAACGCATTTCCTTAAATTTCTCTTAAGTTCCTCGAGATCTTTTTTAAAATTAATAGATTGGACTTAATTTGAAGAACATTTCTTCCCACTCTCAATATAATCGAAATAAATCGTTTTTAACCAGTTTTTTTGCGTTTATTTTTAAAAGATTATTTCTAAAAAACAATTTTCCTTTAATTTCTCTTTTTTTCGAAATTTTTCTAAGTTGGAAAATATTCAAAAACTCAAAAATTCATTTATTACTATCATTATTAATCATGAACTGTCAAAAGGCCAAATCAGTCCGTTATATTATTTTCGGAGTTAAGGAATTAAATTTTTTAACGATTGTCTTTTGATTTTTTTAATATTTTTCAAAGTTTTAAAAGTTGGAGGAAAGCATTTATTTTTATGATTTTACAAATATTAACAATAAATCAAAGTGTGTACCTCTTGCCAAGACATTTTTATACTCGAAGTTAGGATACTAAAAGTTAGAACTTTTTATTTTAAAATTTTAGCGAAATAATTAATATTGTGAAAAACGTAATCGAATAATTTATTGAATAACTTACACAGACAAAAAAAAAATCTAAAGCTGCCCTGTAGCTGATATAGAACAACAAAAATATATTTTAAAGATATTTATATCAAGAAAAGTAAGATAAATGTTAGAAAAATTTTAAAGAAAGCTAAAGTTTGAATTTAAAATGTATCCAATTTATGATTTATTACCCTTTATATCGAAATAAAAATTCGAAAGTAACTCGCAACGCATTCTATTTTAGCTCACGATATCCCGTGGTTGATCTGGAAAAAATATCCAACAAACCCTAAATTAAACTAGCCGAGGGCTTATTCCATTAAGATCAAATCAAAAACAAATCCTTGAATATTAAATTCCTGTATTCCTGTATTCCTGTATTGCGATGTCCTATACAGCTTTTGTAAAAATAAGTTCATCAAAAAATACTCGCACTCTAGCAAACTTCAAACCGAACCAAATATACCCCACTTAATGTATTACAATATTGCGTATACGCCTCTTGGGAGGGGGGCGTGCGCATTTTCCCTGTATGGCCTGCCTGTACTTGGTAAAAGCGGATATTGATAAATTCGGTGCAATCAATAAACAGTGATAAATTGTTACAGTTACAAACGCATACACAGCAAAGTGCAAAAATGTTAATGGGCATAAATTTAAAACTTAACGAAAGCCAAGTTTATAAAAGTAAAATGGCCGCCATGAATACGTCACATGAGACTCCATTTAGAACGTTCGATAGTAAATGCAATTAGCCCAGTTATGTTTTTCACACACACACAGATACTTTTGTATGAAATATTTGTTGCCATGTCAATTGTTGGCTAATAACAATTTTTCAAATGAATACATTTGAAAGCTTTGAGTTTTTCTTGTCCGAACCAAAGTACAAAGTAAAAGTAACCAAAAATGGTCGATTTTTATCAGACTCTATGAAGATGTGAGAGAAGGTACAGTTGACAGTCGTTTAAAGGGATCCATTTATTACAGATGTATAATAATAATAATAATTTTAAAATAAATGAAGCCGTATTAAAGCTTCAACTGACGGCAAGGTTAATAAGAACGTAAATGGATCGATTTTTATTTCATAGTAATCCTTCACAAAGTTACCTCTTCATTTGCCAATACGGCTATAGAGAACTGCTTGCACTGCTTGAAGAGAGTAGCGATAAGAAGGAAATAAAAAGTCTCCTCATAAGACAACATACTTGTAAGGACTTACTTTAACGGTCAAGCACTATCCCAAAACTTTATACCAAAATTATTGCACATTTTCCACAAATCCTTCAAAAGGAGTTTCTACTGTAGTAAGAGTATGTGTGTGTGTTTGTGTTTTAGTTGCTTTTGCTATTGTTTTGTGCTCTGGACACTTGAGAACAGGATGCTTCAGTGGTTACACACTCATTGTGTTGCATGCCTCAAAAGTTGCAACAACACAAATGAAAAGAATGGAGAAAAGAAGCAGAAAATAAAAGCAAAATGAAAGTTAGAGAGATGAGATGTGAGGCGATGAAAAGAGAGAAGAAGAAGAAGAATTATATAAAAATGGCTGCTCCTCTGCTAACTGTTGACACAAAAACAAAAACTAGTTGCAGTTATCAAATTGTTAACTGAAATAGGAAATCTTAGTTATGTTCCAGATGTTTTTGTTGTAAATGTTGTATATGTTGTTTCGAGTTGTTGTTGTTGTTGCAATGATAGTTGTTGCTATTTCGTTATATGACAATTGTTATAGCTTCTTTTTGTTTGTGTGTGTGTGTGTTTTGTTTTAGCTTCATTATATGCGTTTGTTAGCCATGCCTTTTGTCTTTTTGAACTATGCATGGGGGCACATGTGTCCTATCTCATCCTGAGTTCGATCAGAGGCGTAGAGGGGGTAGACAGGGTGGAACTTTTGGAGTTGATATTAGCAATATTAGCCAATATTTAACTGGGTGCATTTTGTGTATACAACTTTTCGATTATTTATAAAGCTATCGATAACTGAACATTAATGTAGATTTTTCTTTGGGTAGCCATATAAACGATTAAAAATTAAAAACAAAATACTTTCTCGAATACTTTGAAATTTAAAAAATTTAAATAAAACTCCAACATTTTACTTTTCAATTTAAACAAAATAATAATAATATTGTCTTGATAAAAAATTAGCTATATTTGAAAGTTATTTAAAATATTAAAAAATGAACGTTGGAATAGATTTTTCTTTGACAATCCATAACTAAGAAACAAATAAAAACTTTAAAAATATATTAAAAATAAAAAAAATAAAGAATTGGAGAATAAAAAAAAATGTTTAAATTAAATTCCAACATTTTACTTATAAATTTAATCAAAATAAAAATATTGTTGGCATTTTAAAAAATTATCTGCTCTTGAAAATTATTTAAAATATTAAAAAATTAACATTAAGGTAGATTTTTCTTTGGCAATCCATATTTAATAAACAAATAAACATTTTTTAAAATATTAAAAATACAAAAAATAAAGAATTGGAGAACAAAAAACAATTTTAAATTAAATTCCAACATTATACTTATAAATTTAATCAAAAAAAATAATGTTGGCATGACAAAAAACTATCTGTTCTTGAAAATTATTTTAGATATTTTTTAAAACTTATTTTAAACATTTAACTTAGCCTTTGGCTTTATTTACTTCAATGGTTTTTTTGTAATATTATTTTTTTTTTAAATATTTGTTTATTTTTAATCTGTCCAGGGAACATTATATTTAAAGTAAACGTATAAAAAGCTTCCATTAGGTATTAATACAATAATAATTAGGAACTTTTAATATTTCTACCACGCTAATTTTAGAGCATTGAATAAAATTAAAATTTATAGTACAAAATTATTATTTTGGCGAAAAAAACTATAAACAAAGATTTTTTTAAATAAAAATTGTATTGGCATGCTTAAAAATATTCTGCAAATTAAATTTTTTTAGATATCGTTTTAAAAAAATTTAGTTCCTTAAAAAGATTTTTAAAACTTTTCTTATCAATGAAACTTAGCCTTTGGCTTTTTTTACTTCTATCTTAAATATTATACTATATAATTTTTTTATATATATTTGTTTATTTGTAATCGGTCTAAAGGATTTAATATTATAGGAAAAAAAATTAGGAACTTTTTATATATAAAAAAAATTATTATTTTGAGCGAAATATTTTTAAAAAATATTTATTGGCTTAGAAATAAAAATATATATAAAAATATCCAAAGCAAAAATCAGAAAAAACAATTGTAAAATTTTTATCGGTTTTATTTTCCAATTTTGGTTCTGGATAGTATTTGTTCTTCTGAAATTTTTAAAGATAACTTTAATTTTTATTAACAATTTTGGTCCAAAGAAATGAATTAAGATGCTTTTGATAATTAAATACGATGGAAGTACTTAGCATATTTCTTTAAGTAATAGTATTAATTATTCCAAATTTTGATCGAATTAGAAATTTACAAATCGGATCCAAAAAAATTTGCAGAAAATCTAAGGATAAGTAAAAAAATTTAAATGAAAACTATATTTTTAAAAGTACCTACTAATAGTTTTTTTTTACTTTAATTACTGCACTGAAATTTATTATTATTAAATTTATATAATATGTATTAAGAAATTGAAAAATAATTTATATTTCGTACCATCTAGAGAAACGTATTGTGGCGATGGCCCCTAAACGCTCTATTTTTTTCCGAAGATCTTAAGTTACTTTATTCATAGAGAAACTTTCACATAGGAACTTCCATCTTACAACCCTTACCCTTCTTCATTTCGACAGTCGTTTCTGACCCTATAGTAAACGTCATTATTATGAAGTAAAAGTCCAAGTTGCTTTAAATATATTATCGATAACTCTGACAAATTTTCCCTACCCCATGCGCCTTAATGAAGCTCTTAAAACTCCAATAGTTGCCAAAAAAAAAATCAATTCAAATTAGAACTAATGTCCTTCCCCCCCCTCCAACTACGTCACTGGCGGCCATCTTTTGCTGTCATGTTTTGCATTGTTGTCCATAGCAAATGGTCAATAAAATTGTTGCCTCTGTTGGTTAGCCAAGCGCAAACTGCTTACACTTTGCTGCCCATATGGCAGGCAATCACAGTTAACATAACAGTAAAAAAAATCACACACACACACATATACAAAATACAGAGTATATATATATATTGTACTGCCATATCAACACATACAATTGCAATTATGCAGCAGCGCAGCGAACTTGAAAATAAAAAGTCGATGTGCCTTTGCTTGATGTCCTGTCGAGCTGATGGCCCCAAATGACTGCTCATTTATTTGATTTTATGGCCTTAAATGTGTTAACCATACAATGGAAAGGAGTTTCACACACATACAGATGTATATATATATGTATGATTGTATATAAGAAACAAACACGCACTTGAATTTTATGTATTTGGCCATTTAGTGTGTTAGTTTTTTTCTGAAAACTGCCATTATATTTTTTTTTTTGTTGGGTTGATTGTTAGTACATTTGTATTGTTGTGATTGTTGTTCTACATGTTAAAGGACATTAGGTGCTGTTTGAGAGTGTGTGTGTGTTTGTATTATTGTATTGGCATTATTGACTTGGCAGTATTCCAAAATGGTAGGTAATTTACAAATTTGACGCCTTTTGGTAAAAAATTGTAGTATACTTTTGGGCTGAAATTCTATTAGAGCTTATCGCTGGCTCAAGATAAGCAAAATGTTGGCGGAGGAATTAAAGCTGATACAGAAATTGAAAGGATATCTGTTTGTTATCTTGGTATCAATGATATCAACCATTCTTATTGCCATACAAGTAGGGATCCTTTTAATGTAGGACAGGTGCAAAAGGAAGCTAACGTTCGGATGACTTTTTCTTAACCGGAACATAGTGAAATTGAAAACCTATGCACTCTATTCCATCAGGATCTGCGAAACTGAGCTACTTGCGGTGACCAGACAGTATGCAGATTCGAATAGTTAAATGCCTTTAGGGGAGCAGGTGGGATGAGTCTCAAATACATTTTCGGTATATGTACACCGATTTCCTTATTAATCCTGAAAGTCTTTGATCCTTTGTAGCGATATAGCAGGTATTATCGTGCCATTCAATAATCATTCCTTTTAACTACTCATGCTTTGATGTATAGTTTGTCCCTACATGAGTCGGTAGGCTCATGTTAAAGAAGCGGTACCGGATGAGCTCCTATCGAGCCAACGGCAGCGTCCAGGACTTCCAAGAAGTTTACTGGCATTATGGATCAAAACGTCAAGATTCGAATGTCTCCAAGGGGTCATCATATCACATGAAATCCCACTGCATCACCAGCGTATACAACGGATCTATAGATGCAAAATTCATTTTACCTTAACATGAATCCAACCCTAGAAGTAACCTCAAGAAAGGAGCCCTATGATCCAGAGACATATAGTAATAGATCAACACATAAATATAAAAAGAGTTCAATTTGGTTTTATTGCATCTTCCGGTGTCTCAGGCTCGGTGGGTGCTTCCCTCTGCCACTTTCAAAGAAAGGTATAACAAGATCTTTATGCAAATTTCAGTTCCTGACACAGCAAAGGTCATCTGATTTGTAGTGTTTCTCATCAAAGAAACATCTTTCGGGCAAACTGCTCTGGCTTTGAGAAGAGGTAGGATAAGGCAAAAAGAACAATTGTACCTGAATGCTTAAAAGCAGGCCAAGATACTTAAATACAAAATGGGAGCTACTTGCTAATAGAAACTTATAAAAAGATCTACCTTAGCATACAAATCTAATGCCATCTAATCACAATAATACAAATCTTTCTATGAACAAAGTCTTCATTTAAAGCTCGTCTAAATCTTTCCAAGATTTCCTGCAAATAAGTTAATGTTCTTTTTTTTCACCATAACCACAAGGCAACCAACAGCGATAATTTAATTTTTGGTTGCTTTTAGATTGTCAGTGATTTATGAAACACCGTCGATTGAATTAATTTTTGGCGCATAAAAGATGGCTATATCAAAATGTTAAACTCGCTCGGAATTTACGAGCCCATCTCGATGTTGGCCTATAATTTTTTTTTGTTTTTTTTTTATGTATACCGCCTGCGAGGAGCGCACAAAAATGCCACAGACACTTTGCGCTAATCATCATATAAATGGTTTGTAAAGTATTAGATAAGAGCCAAAAACTGTTAAATGTTTTGGAATTAAATGCGTGATTTACCCCGTTGCCCAGCAGCCGGGCGTTCCTCTCCTTGGTCGTTGCTTGCGGGGTAAATGGGTCGCTAGGAGAGTTGGAGCTGGGGGACAGTGACAGTGGCTGGGGCAGGCAGCTTGGTTGGTTGCGTGATTTTCCATTAAATCCTTGTACAGCTAACACGCTTAGTTGTCGGAACCGCAACAGCCAAGTGTAGCTGCCACCAAGTGCTCAGCCGAAGAAACCAAGACAAAAACCCGACAAGAGCAGCAGGAAGAGCTTATGCAAAAATTTTATTTTATAAAATTTTCAAGTCAAGCGCCTAATCCCAACACTTATTCTTATACACTTCAATGTCTTACACTAACACAGTCTCTGCTGTGTCTGTTGCCTTGGCTGTTGTGAATCTTGGCTCCAAGCTGCGTTGCACAGTGGTCCAAATGGCCAAATTGACGTACAAAAATGGGATCAGTTGAATTGAATTTTGCCCTTTAAAAAGTAAGAATTTTTGAATAAATTAAAACAACTACTCCAGTCAAAGCTTAATTAATAGCTGCTATTACTGCTGGCGCCATCTATGGTACTTTATTTTTGAAAGCGTAAATAGGCCAAAGATGTTGAATATGATTCGACTTTTTGATTGTTCTTCTCTACCACTGTGCATTGGTTTTGCGAACGGACTCCCCCACTCCTTACCACCCCACTCTCACTCTCTAAGACTCTCAAGTGCTGGCGCAAGGCATTGAAAAGTTTTTCTTGCCCTACCAGACAATATTTTATGACAACTGTAGGTTAGAGAGGCATGGGGAGCGTGTTGTACTGGGTGGGCCGCTGCTGGATTATGCCACTGAAAAATTCATTCATTTCCTGCTTATTTTTCACGACAAAATACGCTCGATGCTTTTATAAGGCCACCAGGGCCAGTATGCCGCCGCACAAACCCCACTATACTTTTTAATATATAATTAAGATTACAAGCCTTTTGGTTTATGTATTTTTCGGCTATTTCTGCAAAAGCGCCAATGGGTTTATGTTGAACCCCCACCAAAACCCAAATCTCGTCCAAGTTGACTGATAACCGAGCTGCCAAAATTTATTCATGGTCTTGGCTACTTACTTAGCCCTGGCGTCCGTGTAGTTGTCACAATTTTAATTTATGCCCTGTGAAATTATTAAATCAAAAGCATTAATGTCACAAAAGTTTACGCATTATTTAACTTTTTGACCGAAATGCCGCTGCCGCTGTCGCTGCGGCTTTTGACGTTTCCACTGAGGCAGGCGGTGGCTCCTGCCGCTGCAGTAATTAACATTTTGTGTTGCATACCTTTAGGCTCAACATAAATTGCCTTATTCGAGGCGGTGCTCTTTGTCGCTCATCTTTGTTGCGTGTTGGCGTAGTTACCCGATGGGGTTAGTACCAATGTTGGGGTGTAAAAGAAATCTCTAAGCGGTTCTTAAATTTCATTTAAGGTCGCTTGAACCAAGATTTCCAAACATTGCGAATTAACAAAAATATATATAACTTGTATTGAGCTCGCTTCGTTTGATCAAAATTTTTCACTTAACCTGAAGGGAATGTACATGACTTAGAGTAGGGTCTACAGGATGCCACGGGTAGGCATACTAATGTATTCCAAGAATAGCTTAGAAGATGTCAAGGGTGTTCAGAGTTGAATCTCCCCAGAACAGGGTAGAAGTCATCAAGGGCGGTAGTAAGTGCACTTCTTGTAGAGGGAAGGTCGTGGAAGAACCACCATCTTACAACACATCCACCAAATCAGTCTGGTAATGTAAAACACGTTCAATGTTGCAACTAGTATGCCTTTGAAACTTAAGTTCGACAGTCCCCAAGGTCGTGAAGCAATGTGGATTTCTTCCCTTACCAGAGGCATCCAGCAATGCCTCGAAAGGCTTTCTCTTGTTGGACCCGTGTACATGATTGCAACAATTAGTTCCTAAACTGAAATCTGGCACAGATCTAGAGTTTGGACATAAGGGGGACTTCCACCTCGAAGGGTATGAGCTCGAGAAAAAGTGTCAACTTTTGGGCGGGGTTTCGGACCCGAAAACCTCTCTTGAAACCACCACTGGCTGAAATAGTAATTGGAAGTTATAGACAAAAGCACTTAATACGGCTGCTTGGGTAAGAAACAAAAAGAACAGACCAAGCCCTTGTAGGAAAGAATAGTTAGCGGATACACCAGATATCTTAGGTATCAAGGAATATAGTAGGCCGGCGATAACCATAGGGTTATAAGAATAAGAGTAAATTCGGTATTCAGAACAAATTAAAGGATCAAATACATAGTTGCTTAGTTAAAAAGGAGCTAAAGAAATAGTACTTACTAAGTGCCAGGGAAATAAAGGAACGATTGGCTACTGAGTGGAAATCTTTATAGGAACTTTCGGTTTCATAGTCATGTTGTGCCTATGGTTAGTGAATCGTCAGGAGCTTAGTTGCAGAGCACGACTATGTGAAGAGACGTCATACAAGTAAACCGTACATCCCTTTGTAGAAGCAGTTGGGATATACCTTTGGTACCTTGGGACATGTGCGGCAGGTTATATAGCGACATGGGAATATGTCTTATGTCCAGTCAAGTAGACAAAGCAAAGCATGGCAAGGAATGAGCAATGAATGAATGTAAAGAATTTATTACATACCGATAGGTTTGGGTCCAGGATTTGGTCTTAGGAGGAGTACATGTATCAGAGCTCGCAACAGACACTCAACCCATTTTTCTAACTTATTGGGGTCGGGGAGTGAATTTGCCACTGCATCTAGAGGTGAGACTCAGCTTACGCTCAATGATTTGAAGGTCACTAAATTGGAATCTGGTGTCAGAAAAAAATTCGATTTCCGAATCCAGAAGTCAGAACATATTGAATCTGTATCACAAATATAAAAACGAGGAAGTTTTGAAGATATCTTAGAAGAATTATCTGTCTCCCATCAAACGCGGCCCCAGGTGGCGGATAAGGGAATGCTCGGCACTATGTAGGGTCAGTGGGAAATGAAATGCTACTCGCGGGCTAAAGCAGTCAAAACTCCAGCTTGGAGGTGCAGATGGGAATTGTACCACCAAGCTAGTGTAGGAGGGCTAACATTTCTTGCTAGGCTCGTTATTGACGCCCTATGCTCCAAATAGGAGTTAAAGGAACATATATATTAGAAGCTTGATATGATGAAGTTTTTTGAATCTCAGATTCGAACTTATATATATGGCCCATGATTCCAAATAGGAACATAGTACCTCATACCGCATTGGGACCCATCGGATTAAAAAAAAAAATTAATTATTGTCTGACCTCTGGAACCGAAAGTCGATTTTGACTGCCTGTGCTATTTGCTTTAAAGTAAGAAAGAAAAGAGGAGCTGCTTAAGCAGCTTTTGTTGTATAAGATGGAGGGAATAAAGTTTTTAAAGTTATAGCGATAGTAAAGTACATTAGTTCTGGTTGTTTTGGTCACTCTGCTGGAGGAAGATGAAAAAAATACCGAGTTAGCTAAGAGTAAAGGAACTACAAGAACGAGTGGTTGCTAACTTCATATACAGAAAGAAGAAATCTTAAAGCTCGACTGAAACTCTCGAGCTTGCTTCGCTAAACAAAACTTAAGATTTCATAACAATCAGGATATCTCCGCAAGGGTCATAAATTAGTGCGTCTAGTAGTCCATGTACAATTTTTTTGTTATAGTTCTGGAGTTTGTTTCGCTACGCAAAACCCAAGATTTTATAAGATTCAGAACATCTCCGCAAGGGTCACAAATCAGTGCGTCTAGTCCATGTACCATTTTTCATACCATTTTTTTTTTCTTACTACACAAATTACTTAAATAACTGTTTAATTGCTCAATTTTGTTCCTTTTTTGTGCACTTTTGTTCCAAACAATGGCAGCGCTCGTCGCATCCGGCTGGCTTATAGAGAAAAGTGTCGACTACAAAAGTAAAACAAGAAACTGAAAAAAAATTTCAAGGAACAAAAAATAATTGCACACTTTGTATGCAACACTTTAGAGCTATGTGTAGAAAAATGGTTCCTTGCATAATTATAAAATTATGTTCCGTGAAAAACTACGCACACTTCCTGCGCAAAGTCGCTTTTATTCATTATCCTTAGTCTACACAAGTATGTGCTTTATTTGCTGTTATGCCTTTGCCTTAGCCTTGCATTGATCCTGAACTCATAGCTACACCAACGGTGGTTCCATAAACAAAACGAGGATCAATTGCAGCTTAACAATTTCATTGAACATTCTAATCGTTATTTTATAGTAGCCCGGTTGTAAATGCTTTGGTAAGCTATGAAATTTGCAGTTCGTTAGGGTATAGTTTGCTGGAGGCATGGGGAACACCACTTTCTTGTGACTATACGGACAGCCTTCACAGCAGCGGCGAAAGTCATCCATTAACCAGGTGCGATAGCTACCATTGACAAAATCTATTAAACTATATTTCTTGGATGTAAACGGCACGGGTTTGTAGTTGGTGCCAGTCGAGCTATGACTGCACTCGAAATCGACCTGGAAAAAAAAATGTCTCTTATTATGGGACTATTATGGCAAACAGGAGGACTTTAATCTGAGCTCTTATATCAACAACTGCTTCCTGAAACTTTTTCGTTTTTTAAGATTTTAAATTACAGAGAGTTCTGATATAACATCAGAAATCCGACTTATATGCTGTATTTTTGAGGATATCTCAGAGCCCTGTCCGGTATACAGCAACCCCAAATCACATGGAAAATATCGTCGCCCTGACCCGGATCCAAACGTCCACCCAAGAAAATACATTTTAAGGCTTTGGAGTTCAAACCAAGCCAACACCGCATCAGAGCTCTGACATAACCTCAAAATAACCCATTTAACAAAATCTTTTGGGAGTGATCTAAAACGTCTCTGGGATTTTAGAGATTCAGCGCATAAGCATATTCCTGTTTTTCTTTCACTTATTTTTTCCATTTTATCTCACATAATTTTTTACTCATCATCTTTTTCATCGTATATCACCATTATAAGACTCTTAATTATCACCAGAAGAGTGCAGATTTTCAAAGCTTTTTCAACCTTAACTTCATCTTTACTATTAATCTCTCACATCATCTTTAGTTCACAATATTATGCCAACTCATCTTTTATACACAGTCATCTGTGACTCACCTTGATATCATCAGTCAACGGTATTGTTAGATTCAATTGGCCCCTTGCAAAATATCCTTTGCCTTTTATATAACCTCGGGTCACATACGGCTTTGCATAAGTCGGATCTGTTGTAGTACCCTCTACCGAAAGTACATTGTACTGTACATCATCGGTCATGGCAGACCACCATAATATGGAGCTCAGTAGCCACCACGCTAACCATACCAAGCACATATTGCCAGATTAAATTAAACTATTGCATGGTCAGCCGAACTGCAACGTTTTATAAACCTCCCGATTAAGATCGGCCAATAAAAATTGGATTAAAACTGAAAGTGTAGATGACAGCTGATATCGAATGGCTGACATGTTTGTCACGACATATCGTGAGATAATCGGATCGGAGCGTGTAATGTGCATTAAGTTGTTGCTCTGGGGGAAAAGTTGGGCGTGGGAAGTGGAAACAGCACGTGACCAACTGCAGTGCATAATTCTCGCAGAGAAACAGGCAACGGGAGAAAGGGAAAGCAACGTAACGCAATAAGTAAAGTATGGAAAAAAATGAGAATCAGTTGGCGCAGTAGCGACATTGGAGTACACTGCACTCATTTTTTCCACCACCAAAAAATATGAACTGGAAGAATTGTAGTCAACCCTCTAAGGTCAATATTTTGTTGTTTTTTAGATTCAAAACAGTAATTTTTTTCTTTACCGAGAAGAACTATAACGACGGGAGAGATTTGAGGGATTAAACCCCTAAGCCGGTTTCAAAAAGTTATAATAAAAGATAGCGTATAATAAAATTAGTGTGTATTAAAAATAGGTTTTAACCAGGAAAAATATGCAAACTGGAATTTCTGTTGTTTAATATTTAAGAAGCTCCCAATGAGTCTAAAACCAAAAAGGTGACCTCCGCCTTAGGTGGTCTCCAAATGTGATCTTATTTTGGACATTTCCCTAAAAAATTTAGACTATTTCTCTACTATAGCCAGTAGGTAAAAAGAAAAGGTAATTTCCCTACACAATATTATTGACTTCGTGACTAAAGCCTAGACCCGACCGATCATGTGCCCAAGCGTGATCCCCCTGATCGGGTCACGTAATTTGGTTACTGTCCCATATCATTGTTTTGACACTTGTATCGGCATATTTATCTCAAATTCTATTAGTCCAACTGAATTTCGAGTTTTATTTCATTGGAACTTATATGCAGAAATTCATATTTTTGGCGGTAGAGGGCGCCAAGAGTAGAGGACGCCAATATCCATAACCCACTTGCTCTATTTTAGATGTGATGTAAAAAAAAATTGTAATAAAAGATATAAACAAAATTCAATATTATTTAATTTCCTCAACGAGTTCACAAATTAGAGCAGTTCAAAATATCGCTCGCCATAGAAAAAGGCAAAAAAAATGACAAACCCCAAAAAATTAAAACTAAATTTAAAGTTAATCTATTGTGGATTTATAAATAATTGTTTGTTTATTATTTTGTCTCTATTAATTTTGATCCACTACAAAGCCCTTTAAATGAAAAAATTCAAAAAGATTTAACTTCGGAACGTTCAAGTAAGTTCTGAAAATAGTTCGGAATTCAAGATGTTTTAAAACCATTCCTTAACTTGCTCACAGGTATAATCCGTTTTAGTCGTATCATATCTTTAAAGAGAAATTTTGCGAAAGTTTAAAGATGAGAGATTCCAAAGTAGACTTATAGAATCTTTTGAAGTTTTTAACCGATGTTAGAGTCTACTGTTGTGATATAACTGGTGATTTTTTTGCTGGTATCTTTTTGGCAACACTGTTTTTGACAGATCACTCGTGAATCGTGTCTTGTGTCATTGTCAAACTTGTTCAGTTTGGTCTATAATTTAACCATGAATCGAAGAATTGAAGCCACACGACCTCCCACTATGTCTAACATTTGGTGAATGGGCGCTGGCAAGTTGGGGGAAAATCCACATTTTTATCGAAAAATAGTGTTCAGAGACGAGGCTCTTTTCTCGTTGAATGGATACGTCAACAAGCAAAATTGCCGCATCTGAAGAAAAAGCTTTGGAGCATTGCAAGAGCTACCAATGCATCCCGAAAAAGGCACTGTTTGATGGGGATTATAAGCCGGTGGCATAATCGGGCCGAACTTCTTTATGTTCGACAATGGCCGGAACGTTACTGTGAATGGCGAGCGCTACCATCTGATGATTGAAGATTTTTTTGTCCAAAAGGGAAGAATTGGACATGACTGACATGTGGCTTCAACAAGATGGTGCCACATGCCACACGGCCCGCGAAAGAGACGCCTTCGTTGAACAGTTTATCCCACGTTTGGGGGCCATCAATTGGCCGCCTAGATCGTGAATTTAACGACTTTGGATTATTTCTTTTGGGACCATGTTAAGGGTTATGCCTACAGGGATAAACCAGCAACGATTGACGCACTGGAAGCCAATATTGAAGCATTTAGTCGTGAAATACCGATATGTTAGAAAGAGAGTGCCAAAATTGGACCTTGCGGATGGGCCATCTAAACCGGAGCCGCATTTAACATTTGCTTGAAATCATCATCAAACATTAAATTATATTGATCGTTCTATCGATTCCAATAAAGTTTTCATAAATTTTTAAAAAAAATTTGGTTGTTTTTTTTTAAATCAAATACTATACCTCTTAAAAAATCACTCGTTACATGAATCACAGTATTCTTGATAGCAAAATTGATTTTCAATGAATTTTAATTTAACAAATTTTTCTTAATTCCCATAGTTATCGACACCCAGGTCTGCAGAGAGGGAAAGAAATATATCGGACCATCTGTAACATCTAAGCTTAAATCATTGTGTTTTGTAAGTTCTATACCGATCCCCTAAGCAAATTCCGCGTCTGAGAGGATTCCTCTCCTTTCCTTTCTTTAAACTGAAACTGATTCTATTACGTACGTTTCGAATGTAAGATCTTCAAAATCGGGTCAGAAATGTGTTCTTAGTGGGCACTTATCCTTGGAATACAATCGCAGAGCTTTTACAGCGTGGGTTCAATCCACCCAAATCTCCTATCCGTTAGCTTTTTCCAGTCTATTTCTTCTCCAAGATCTGGGTATTCATATGGTCGGTCGGATGGAATGTTGTTCCATCATTGCTCCTTTGGCTTGTTACTTACATTGCTCAAATCTATAATACTCTTATTCCTTTGTGTACAGAGTATTAAAATACACCAAGACATTAAAATGCCCTGCTGTGAAATACTTTCATATGTGTGTGTGTGTGTGGAGGATGGGGGGTCTTGGCCAAGTTGGTGGCAAGCCATTAAGGCGCTTAGCAGGCGCATGAAATATCTGCAACGTTTGGCCTCGGTTCGCGATCCAAACAATGCCAACCACTGGCTTCTTATTCTACTGCAACGAACCATAAAATTATTATGTAAATATAAGTAAGTATATAAGAGTATATATATATATGACTGTGTGTACGTGTGTGTGTGAATGGGCGAGCGTGCACATATTAGGCATACAAGCCGTTAATATGCAAATGCTGAGGAGCCATTCATAAAAAGGGATTTTTGCATAGCGCTTAAAGTGCGACGACGACAAGGACGACGAAGGACGAAGACCATGTCGACAAGTGCAATGCCAGGAGTTGGGTTTGCTGCTTGCTCCTGCTCCAGCAGGCAACAAAGTTGAAAATGAACAACGCTGCAAGTTGTCCTGGCTGCCTAGAGCATACAATTAGGTTTAAGTTGAGGGCGTTACCTCTACAAATCGCATGGTTTGTAGGACTAATGAGCAATTAAAGCGAATGAATGGCAATAAGTGCCAAGCCGAAGACACTCCTTCAATAAGTGATTCAACAAGGACTCATCAATAGCGGTTACATATATTGATAGGGTAGTGAAGTAATGACTTGCAGGCTGCTATGGAAATGAAGGAGCTGTAGGAAGGGATTTTGCTTAAAATGGACTTAGGTGGTTTACCCCCAAGAGCAGCTACTCCTTCCCAAGTAAAAGACCTATTTGAGATTCCTTGGAAAACTCATTAAGACAGAACTATAGATCATCAGTGCATCTATGAAACCTTTACTCACCCCTATAGTAAATGTTTGAGCTCTAGGTAGAGAGTTGCTTAAAATGGATTGAAGTGGTTTTCCCCAAGAGCAGCTACTCCTTACTCAGTGAAAGACCTATTTGAGATTTCTTCGAAACTCATTAAGACAGAACTATAGATCATCAGTAAATCTATGGAGCTCCATCCCTATTATACTGCTGCGTCAAGCGTTCCGTTTTCCCGCACATTACTTACAATGTAAATTTCTGTTCCTTTTATATCTTCTCCAGCTGCTCCTTCCCTTCCCGAGTATTCCCCACAGTACCACAATTTGTGCAAGTTTCTTGTCTAATTTTTAAAAGCGCCGCATCATTAAAATTGACAATGGGCCACATCAAATGGCGCCATCAAGTATTTGAGTGTTTTTTATGGTCTAAGATCGCGCACCACTTGATTATATGCGTCACATAATTGTACCAGTTCCCAGGCCAGTCTCTTGCCCCCAGACCCAGCATGCCCCCCTCAAAAGTGCCACATTAAGTGACACACATTTACATAATTATTAGAAACAGTTAAATGTCCACAAATTGTGCTCGGAGCACACGAGGGAGTCATTATTTTGGCCAGTCGAAACTCTAGGGGTGTTTTTGGACAAGTGAGGGTCAGTACGTAGACATTATTCAAAACATGCCAAGCCATGGGCTGCTGTGGCATTGGTAGCTACAGCTTCAGTTCCCGCTCCAGCTTCAAAGCTTCTGCTTTTGGTCTTGCTCTTGTGGCCTGCAGCCTACGCAATCTAAGGACAAATATCTGGCTGTAATTTCTAAGGGAGCCAGCTGTATGTATGAATGTGTTTATGTGTGCAGTGGGGTAGACATAAGAAGATTGAGGGGATATCGAATAAATGGCGACCCCCATTGCGCATACACTGATGAAGTCGATTTGTTAAATTCGTATCCACTCTTTGCAGCATATCAATCGGTATGTTGGCAATGGCGTCGCGAATGTTGTTCTTGAGGTGTGCTATGGTCCGTGGTCGATCGACATAAACCAGAGATTTCAAATAACCCCATAAAAAGAAATCGCTTGGCGTCAAATCTGGAGAGCGTGCCGGCCATTGGAAATCGCCTCTGAGAGAGATGAGGCGGTCGGGGAAATGTTGTCGCAACAAATTCATTGAGCCTCGTGCTGTGTGTGATGTGGCTTCATCTTGCTGAAACCACATGTTCCTAACGTCCATTTCTTCGAGTCTTGGAAGATAAAATTCCTCGATCATGTTCCTGTAACAAGCTCCATTCATTTCATTCATTCAACTCCATTCGTTTTCTTCAAAAAAATAAGGACCAATTATTCCCATTACCGACATCGCACACCAGACAGTAACTCGCTCACAGTTAAGTGGCTTCTGGTGAACTCACGTGGATTTACACCACACCAATAACGCATGGTTTGCTTGTTGACGCAGCCCGAAATGTGGAAGTGAGCCTCGTCACTGAAAAAAACGACCGCGTCTTCAGGCAGATTGTCAACCAGCATTTCTCAGGCATTTTGACGGGCAACAAAATCGCGTTTAGTTAATTCTTGCACAACAGCCAATTTATAGGGATGAAAGTGAAGGTCTTCATGGAGAATTCGTCGAACAGTGGTTTCAGAAATTCCCATAGCAGCTGCGTGTTTGCGAGTCGAACGCCGGGGAGAACGCACAATTGACTGCCTCACTCTTTCGACATTTTCCGGAGTTCTGATGGTCCGTTGAAGTCCATTTCTGGGTTTAGCGACACTTCCACACTCCCGAAATGAGTTAACCCACGACAGAATCGAATTACGGCCAGGAACGAGTCTGTGAGGAGGAATTTCAAAGCGAGCGCGGAAGGCTTGTTGTGTAGCAACAACTGAGCGACCGTTAGATGAATAATTCGTTTGTTTATGAAGATATCGTAACCAAATTTGGTATTCGAAAGTTTTTTATAGTTCCCAATCACTGTACCAAATTTGATCAAAATCGGTTGACTATATCATATAGCTCCCATAGGACCGATCGGCCAAAATAACTTTTTTAAAGAAAAATTCGCTATATTTCGTTTTTTAATAAAGATATCCTAACCAGATTTGGCGTTTGGAAATTTTTTAGACCACTTAAGCAATGTGCCAAATTTGAACAAATTCGGTTGACTATATCATATAGCTCCCATAGGTCCGATCTTCCAAAAAATCGATTTTTTAACAAAATTTGTTGTGTTTCGTTTGTTTGTTAAGATATTGGGACCAAATTTGACATTCGTGAGTATTTTATAGTTCCTAAGTACTGTACCAAATTTAATCCAAATCGTTTGACTAGATCATATAGCTCCCATAGGACCAATCGGTCCAAAAACACATTTTTTATACAAAATTCGATGTGTTTTGTTTGTTTGTATAGATATTTGAAATAAATTTGGCATTCATATCTTTTTTAAGGTATTTAAGCACTGTATCAAATTTTATTGAAATCGGTTGACTATATCATATAGCTCCCATAGGAACGATCGGTCAAAAAAAAAAATTTTTGCTTAAAAATTCTTCTGTTTTTGGTTTTTTGTGAAGAAATCGGACTTTATTGCAAGCTAGTGGTACAGGGTATCCTAAAGTCGTCCGCGCCCGACTTTACGTCCGCCATTTTTTTTTATTTAAAAAATGTTCAAAATTATAATTTCATTCATTTATCAAATGATTTTTTTTTTTTGGAATTTTGGTCCAAGAAGTGGGCTGAGTTTTTTTTGCTCAAGTAGTAGGGTCCTTGAACCTTAGATTTATTCTGATCAAATCATTAAATTGTATTATTACCATATTATGATGGAATCAGAATTTAACAGGTCTAAAAAAACCGTCTAAAAAGAGATATGAAGTACATCCCAAAGCTGATATAAAAATAAATTAGAAACATAAAGGGTGATTCATTAAGACCTTTTTTTTCCATAGGGATTTTCGTGTGGATCACGCGTGATCCATGACAGCTGTCAAAGGCAAAGTTGTTCAGTATTCATTGGCAAATCATCATGGAAAGCCGAATGATCTTCCTGCACGTTGCCGTTTTAGTGAATGGGCTCTTGGTAAGATCGTTGAAAATCCGTTGTTTTCGACCAAAATTTTGTTCAATGATGAGGCCCACTTTTGACTCCACGGTTTCGTGAATAAGCAAAATCGCCGTATTTGGGGAGAAGCTGCCATTATATCCAAGAAAACCAAAGGTTTGGTGCGCTCTGTGGGCTGGTGGCCAATGATTGTCCGTATTTTTTTAAAAATGAACAAGGTGCGAACGTTACCATCGTTATCGGACCATGTTAACAGACTTTTTGCTCTCTGAAATTGTTGCCCGTGATCTCGACGACATTTGGTTCCAACAGGATGACGCTCCGGTTCACATTGCCAATGAAACAATGGCTCTATTGCTAGGTCAATTTGGTGAGAGATTAATTTCACATACGGGACCCGTACCTTGGCCGCCAAGATCGTGCGATATCACACCGCTCGACTTTTTTCTTTGGGGTCGTTTACGTGGACAAACCAGCAACGATTGAGGCCTTGGAAGCCAACATTACTCGTGCTATTGGCCAAATACCAGTGGAAATGCTTGAACGAGTCATGGAAAATTGGATCTTCAGGATGGACCATTTAAAACGCAGTTGCGGCCAACATTTGAACGAGATTATTTTTAAAAAATTAATGCCATAAAATATCCTTTTGAAATCATAAATAAAGATGCCATCATTCCTTTGAAATTTGCATTTGCCAAATCATTAAAAAAGAAAGGTCTTAATGAATCGTCCAATACATTTCCTATTTAAATTTCTAATAAAAATAATTTTCTTTAAATTTCAATTAAATATATTTTTTAATCTTACTAAATTTGTTTATTTTTAGACTGTATTAAAAAAAGACGGCGCAAAAAAAAGATAAAAATAGATTTTTAGTGCTCAGAACACTTTTATTCTGGTCGCGTTTTGGCAGCGTTTCGGCAGCGTTTTACGTCGCGTTTTTGGTCGCGTTTTGGCTGCGTTTTGGTTGCGTTTTGGCTGCGATTTGGTTGCGGTTTGGTTGCGTTTTGGTCACGTTTTGGTAACGTTTTGGTCGCGTTTTGGCTGCGATTTGGTCATGTTTTTGTCTCGTTTTCAGTTTACTCATACAGCACCGCAAAGATGGATGCAAGATAATTCGAAGGATTCTACCAAAAAAAAAGGGTTTCTAGGAAGAAATATATTGAAATTTGAAAAAAATAACAGCCTTGTCAATTATCACTAAATCAAATAGCCCCCTTGCCAGAGTTCCTTCCACGTCTCTGCCATATTTATGTGCGTATTTTTGTGTATCCTGGTGTCCTGTTGACGTGCGTGCCTTTGACTATTTAAAAATGTTATCCACAACACTCACACACACACAAAAATACAATAAAATGTAATTTTTATTATGCTTCGTGGTTTTTATTGTCTGCTTTATCGTTCTACAAGTTCATCTTTTGCCTTTTGTCTTCTTTGATATTTGTCGCACATTTGTTTTTTTGACTCTCAGTTCGAAACGTCTTGGAGGCCTGTGGGGCATGCCACAAACATATATTTAAAGACCGAAGCTTTGAAAATATTTGCTTCGCTTTTTTTATGACTTTTTTATAGACTCGATTATTATGTTGTTTGTTGTTTTTTGGAGCAAAGTTTGCCAAGGTTTGGGGCAAGAAATTAAAAAATAATTTAGCGCCCGGGTTCAAGGGTTGCTCTGCCTGCATAAATTTGACCAGCCTGTGCTTGATGACCTTAACTTCGTACATAGCAGAGGAGATCTCATAAAATTCATTATAAATAACTGCAATTGTTTTTTAAACAAAAGTTTACACAAATAAAACTCATATTTCACTATGATGTGCCAAATTTTTGTTGCCTGTGTAAACTTATCCCTGCCCTACACTGTCCAGCAAAAACGTATCAAATTTGCCATGTGTTATCGAAACCTGTTCAATAAATCAGCAGGCAATTTTTTTCTTTTATTTTTATTCTGCTTAATATGATTTGTATTGTTTTTTATATAGTTGAGAAAAAAGTTTTGGTACAACAATTTTTAATTGGAAAAATGTCGACTACAAGTGCTCTTGCCAGGACGACATGTGAGCCTCGCCTCCTCCTGAAACAATTTATGAAGCGAAATGCGAGTAAGCACTCAAAATGGCGACACATGATACAAAAAAATTCGAGAGAGGGGACATATTATAGGACCAAACAAATTTAAAGAATATAAAAGTGGACTGTACTAAATCATTGGCCATTGAAAATTGAACTATGTCCTTTTATATTGTTATGTAGATCTACAATCACGAGCTTAAAAAAAATACGCTTAGTGAAAATTTGAAGCTAGAGAGCATTTCAAATTTATTCATCGTATATTTTTAATACGCTTTAACTAAGGGTAAATCCTTCATAGACGGTATATAGAAAATACCTTAATGATTTCATATAGGGACTACTTTGCGTATACGCTTTAAGCCGACCACTTATATACAAGATTTCAATCATCCTGCACTGCACCTTTAACAAGCTTTACGGCTGACTATTTTAATTTTCTTAATCATATAAGGTGGGCCTTCTGTTAGTTTGGTTATTAAACACTCATAGTTTGGAAAATAGCGCTTTTCCATACATGTCAAGGTCAAAAATACTCAATTTTAGTCATGAAACAACAAGTAAAAGTGGTACAGGTTTACTAAAAAATGATCACCTTCGTTCGCAAGAATGACTCCTTAGAACACTTTGCTTGAATCTGGGTGCGCCAGAGAAACTTACTTATTTGAAAAAATTCCCGCGCGGTGTGTTGGGTGGGTAGAGGGGCGAGTGAGGGCACATCTGGAAGGGGAAGTTCCCAAGGTTGTTTCTCCCTCCACCCTCCCTTCAGTCAGTTGCCATCATGCTCTGGTCTAGAGAGCAGCGGGCCTTCGCAGTCGAGAGTCTTTTCTAACGGTCGCTCACTTGTTGCTACGCAACGTGCCTTCCGCGCTTGCTTTGAAATTCCTCCTCACAGACTCGTTCCTGACCGTAATTCGATTCTGTCGGGTTAACTCATTTCGGGAGTGTGGAAGTGTCGCTAAACCCAGAAATGGACTTCAACGGACCATCAGAACTCCGAAAAATGTCGAAAGAGTGAGGCAGTCAGTTGTGCGTTCTCCCCGGCGTTCGACTCGCAAACACGCAGCTGCTATGGAAATTTCTGAAACCACTGTTCGATGAATTCTCCATGAAGACCTTCACTTTCATCTCTATAAATTGGCTGTTGTGCAAGAATTAACTGAACGCGATTTTGTTGCCCGTCAAAATGCCTGAGAAATGCTGGTTGACAACCTGCCTGAAGACGCGGTCGTTTTTTCAGTGACGAGGCTCACTTCCACATTTCCGGCTGCCTCAACAAGCAAAACATGCGTTATTGGTGTGGTGTAAATCCACGTGAGCTTCACCAGAAGCCACTTAACTGTGAGCGAGTTACTGTCTGGTGTGCGATGTCGATAATGGGAATAATTGGTCCTTATTTTTTTGAAGAAATCGAACGCGCAATTACCGTGAATGGAGCTCGTTACAGGAATATGATCGAGGAATTTTTCTTCCAAGACTCGAAGAAATGGACGTTAGGAACGTGTGGTTTCAGCAAGATGGAGCCACAGCACACACAGCACGAGACTCAATGAATTTGTTGCGACAACATTTCCCCGACCGCCTCATCTCTCAGAGGCGATCTCCAATGGCCGGCACGCTCTCCAGATTTGACGCCATGCGATTTCTTTTTATGGGGTTATTTGAAATCTCCGGTTTATGTCGATCGACCACCTACCATAGCACACGTCAAGAACAACATTCGCGACGCCATTGCCAACATACCGATTGATATGCTGCAAAGAGTGGATACGAATTTCAAAAATCGACTTCATCAGTGTATGCGCAATGGGGATCGCCATTTATTCGATGTCATTTTCAAGACTGCATGAAAAAAAATTGGGATATTGTATTCTTAAATAAAAAAAATTAAAACAATAATTGAAGTACTTTTGTTTTTATTGACCTTTCAAATAAGTAAGTTTCTCTGGCGCACCCTGTACATTAACACGCTTGGAAGACTTAAATGACGGAGCAATTAAAATCATTATCAGCTTCAGTTATTCGTGGAATGGGAGCCAAATGAGTTTTTTTTTATAAAAATCATCGAATCATCGTCATCGAATTTTACGTTGTTCCCAAACCTACGAAGTCCATTTATACGATATTATTTTGCATACATTACTAGTTTCAAATTCGCATCTGGTATATAAATTTTCCTCATTTTATTGCAAAAAAATATACGATTTTAATGCAAATAACAAAAGAGCTGCAGATGGCTGACCCTATATTTTCATTTAATTATGTTTGAAATTTAAAACTATTATAATGAATTAATTAATTAACGCGGAAAAAAGTCGAATTTCTTGCTTTTAATAGCTTTTATATTAAAAATGTCAATTCTCTATGAAAGCTTCGTTGTGACGTCACAAGTTTATTTATTTTTTAATAACAATTTTATTTTTTTTTTTAAGCCACATATCTTAAGATAATTTTTGTCTTAATTAAATTTGGCGAAGTGTAAGAAATATTGGTATCATCTTAAGTAGAGTCTAGGAGTATTAAGTCACTCATAGAGGTTCAGTGGCCAGAAGTTGCTGAAAGTGGTGGACTCTCGTCCTGAAGATTTCCAATAAAGGAAAACGCTTGAGGAAGGCTAGTGACAAACACGAATAAATCATTTTGAGTGAGTCAACAAGCGATTTGAAAACGTCTCGAAGCCATCGGAATCATTCAGGAGCAAGGAAATTAGATTCCAAACGAGTTGAAGCAGAGATATTTATGTTGTCCTCAACAGCTGCTTCAAAGGGGGTTTATATATTGAATATGGAGCTGCGACAGTCCCGAAAGCAGAAAAAGGGGAATGCCAGGACATGACTCCAGACCTAATACTCAAGGCGCTTTTGTACCAACTCCAGGGGCGGATCCAGGATTTTGGTAAGGGGTGGGTCCAGAGAAATCTGTCCAGAAAAATCCATCTTTTATAATTTTTATTATTATTATTCAGCCCGGATATGTGAGCGCGCGCCTTGAAAAACTTTGTTATTGGTCAAAGAGAAAAATCCTTGAATTAATTGTAAGTGTAAAGCAAAAAAAAATTGTGAAAAATATTTTTATTAGGGTTTTCTGATCTCGAAGTGGGGGGTCCGAACCCGATCCGCCACTAACCAACTTCCTGTAGTATATTATGAAGAAGAAGAAAAGAGACACAACGAAGCCATCTGGCAGCATGACAGGGCTCGTCCACATTACCAGTTGAAAAGGCATCCATGGACACGCTTAAATTGAATAAGTAAACTCTCCAAATAGTGCTCTATCGGATTACAATTTGTGACAATCCCTGGCATACAGTCTAGCAGACCAGAGTTTACACTCTTATAAAGAAATCTTAATCAACTTTTTTAATCAAAAATCTAATTCGAAAAATATGCTCTGAATCTCCACTAAAATATGTCCTCTATTGCTGACCACTTCTTGGGGCCGTTGTGGCCGCTTTTATGAGATCTCCAATTAATCAGGCTGAAATGGAAATCAATAGTTTCAAAATTGCGATTCATAAAAATATATGTATTTTTGATTAGCCACTTAGCATTCATATTTTTAGACTCAAAAAAAAGTTCCATCAGATGAGAAATGTGACCCAAGTATTTATTAAATCTTTTTTAACCAAAGGTGTAATATGTGACTAAACTTTTTAGCATATTTACGTTTTTTTAGTATTTCTTTTTTTATACTTTAACTACTAAATATTTTTAAGCTAAAATTGTAGTATTAAAAACTATTTTTAAATCGATAAGGTTTTTTTTTTAAAAACTCTTAATTCTGAGCTGACATTGTGAAATAAAATAAGACTCAAGAAATTTCCCAATAATTTAAAAAAAAAATCAAATGTAGATTTTTACAATTTTTTAGGCTATTCCGGCTATACTTTTTGAAATTGTTAGATTCTTTTTAATGTGGTTGTAAAAAGCTATAACTTTTTCATTCTCCAATCTATTACAACCTTTATTCTTCGCCGCATTAATTATTTATTTCTAAAACTTAAAAAATACAAAAAGCTGACCTCAAGGTACTAACATAAGCGCATAAAAACAAAATTTGAAAATTTTAATTAAAGTTTGAACTAAGCTTTGAGCTTAAAATAGCAATGGCTACTCAAAAAAAAGTCCGTCATTGGTTATTTTTGTATGTAAAGCTAATTTTCATTCATTTCCGTTTTTGCTTTTAAATCATTTTATAAGCCATAAAATTGCCAGCGGCTCTATGTCAAAGCTGTATGGAAAAGCAAAAGAAAAAAAAGAAATAGAATAACAAAAAGAAAGAAAAAATGGGGAAATGGGAAAACGGAAAGCTTCCACAAAGTGCTGACAAAATTAACTGCCTGAGACGCAAGAACCACAAAAATGTAAGAATAACATGGCAAGAGACAAAGAAAAAAAGCCCGTAACGAAAACCAAGTCTCATAATTAAAAATTAAGCCATTCGCCTATTAGTTTTAACCCTCATTAACTTTAGATAAACTAATCTCCAAAGTAAACCACTCGCATTCATGGGCTTTTGTAAGAGAGCGACCCGACCCTGCCAGGAGGCAACTCATATACAGACAGGCTGCACCCACACATACGCATAAGCACATATACACTCACAGTTTTAGATTGCTTTGCGAGGGACAGTGGTGTCTGTAAGGAGGGTATTCGAAATTGATCTCCCATAAGGCTAAGTTATGATTTATGGTATATTGAAAAAATACATTTGTTCAATAGATTCTTGGAAGAGTTTAATCTATGTTAATATTTTTTTAATCCGACACTTTTTCAATGCAACCAAAGACAAAAATTTGGGAAGGTCTTGAACTACTTAAAAAATACCCAAATAATGAAACTTGGTATAACTTTGACTTGGAGTAGGTCCTTAATTTGAAAGAATTAATAAAAATTCAAGAAGATACGTTTTCTGAAATTTAGAAAGCTTGAGAAAATAATTTACTTAAAACAAGTTATACAATAGCGATTCTTTGCAGAGCTGAAGAACATCTTCTTTCAACAAAAATTATAGCTTCTTAACACTGTGAAATGGATTTGGTCCAAACAATGAAATCCTTTAAAGGCCTACGAAAATCCCTTTACGAAGATTGGTTTGCAAAAATTATTTATGATCTTTATGTTATCTGTAAAAACTTAACATTGTTTAAAAAAGAATTCGTCATACCCTTATAAACGTACGAAAGAACATCTGCGAAGATTGGCTCTCAAAAATATTTATGATCTTCACGTTACCTTTTATAATTTAATACACTTTGAAAAAGAATTCATCGTCATATCGTTTTCTGTATCTCCATAGGACCATAGGCCCTCAATTAAGCTTTTTTATCTGGTCCGGTTTTTAAAGATGTTACTTTATTTCATTCCATGAGATCCCATATTCGCCAAGATTTTTTGTAGAATTATTCTCGCCGTAGTTTTAGGGCGACTTCTCTTGAGGCTGCCTCGTATGTTCTAAACAAATGCAACAACAAATCTTCATGTTCTTACTTCAGAAGAATTGTTGTTGTTGTGTCCTTTATTTCCCTGTGTAGCATAGGGCCTCAGTGATACATTTCCATCTGATACGATTATGCGATGTTGCTTTCAGCTCACTCCATGATTTATTTTGCTGTTCAACGTTCTTCTCCATCTGTTGAGGGAAGCCTGTGTTAAATGAAATATCGCCCGCGGACCCTACAGGCCGGAGAAGGAAAACTCCATCACAAAACCAAACCAGTCGAGAACAGCGGAAGAACTCTAAAGGAGCCAACTGTGTTTCTACGAAAAATGGTAGCGTCTGTTCATCATGTTCGGCTGAAGACCCAAGCTTTGCGCTTATGACCATTTCGGGCAGCTGCCAAAGCCGAATACTTGATATGAAAATATGAACCAAAACAGAAGAACAGAAGAATTAATACTTGATAAGGATTATGAGTGATTTTTTAAAAGTTTCTCTAGAAGAGCTTAAGAGAGATTTAAGAAAATGAGTTTTCTGCAAATAACCTTTTAAAAATAATTCCCAAAAAAAAATTAAAATTTGTACGTACAGTATTTTACGTTATCACGATTATCTTGTAATCTTAAAAGCTTGGAAAACATATTGTTAAAACAGTAAAAAATTGTTATTTAGCCAAAATCTTATACCCAGACCCGTTCTCGAAATCTATTTTTCGCCTTCTATTAGCCCAACACGGCTCAGCCAACTCTAAGAAAGGTATATTGTATCTTGGAAACAGATCTAGAATTTTTTGGTAATACATTAAAAGAATTCTTCCTCACATTTTTTATGGCTTAGAAAGATTCACAAATGGAACCAAGCCACATAATTTCCTTTTTTATATTTTTGCTGAAATGAAAGTGGCGATAATTGATTCAGTTCGGAAGCATGAAGCCAAAATAGGTGACTTTCTTCTGAGTAATCGTGGAGACTCAGAAGCCAAGATAAAAAATGTCTTGCTGCTGGAAAAGTCTGGACGTGTTAACTTAGCTCTTGTAAGTAAAACGCCGAATCGAATCTCTGTTTTAATTCTTGGAAGATTGTCAAAAAATATAAGACATAACTTGACCACCAATTCTTCCACTTGTCTTTTCACCACAAAAACTCTAATTTTCTCGTTGTAGGAATAAACTTTTCCAAACACATATAAATAAAATGTAATACCCATACAATCCCCTCATCAACTACTATCCATCTCCATCACTGGCAACGACCCCACACACACATTAACTTGCCTGCTCGACTTTTTCTGCTGCGCCTACAATGCGTGAAAAGCTCATCAACTGGGCGCGCAGTTAAAATGCCAGCTCCAAGCAGCAGCAACAACAACAAATCTGTGGAAATACTTTATAGAGTAAGTCTAACCTAAAACAGAAAAAAAAAGAAAAAATACAAAATGGCGTATGACTTTTTCAACACAAAATGATGTAGAAGCAGCCGTATCTAATATGCAAAAAAAAAAACGAAAAGAGAAATGAGCGTAAAGAAAAGCAAAAGAAAACCGAACGCAACAAGAATAAGGAAAAATAATTAAAAACGCAACCTTGATGAAAATGAAATGTTTACAAAGACAAGAAGCGCAAAAAATAAAGAACAGTGACATAAGAAGAAGAAAAAAAATCGTTGGAGCTGCCTCTTTGCATCGCGAACCGAAACGTAACGAATCGCAAAAAGTTACCCGCTGCTCAAGAAGCGGCACAAAATGAAAACAAAAACGGATACACGCAACGGATGCAAAGTTTACTCAAGCAAAAAAGGCGTAAGGCAAGTTTTGTTGGAAACCAAGAGGCGTGTGGATAGGGAGTGGGCGGACGAGAGCTACAGCCCAAGGAAGCGCCGAATGCAAAGTCAAGCATAAATTAACTGAACGTTTTTTTTGCTTAGAGCTGCATACTTATTTCCAAGAATTGTTAGGAGTATATTATAGATCAGGACGGTAGAGAGGGGGTGAAAGAAGAGAACTCTTGTGGGACGCTTCAAAGGAGTCCGTCATCAGAAGCATTAATGCAGTTTTCTACAAATATACAACGGAATAAAAATATTTGTTCATCAAGTTTTAAAAACTAGTAGTGCAAGCAGGTGCGGATCCAGGATTGGGTCTAAGGGGAGTTCTTCACTTCTAAAAAGACTGTCAACCCATTTTTAAAACTTTTTAGGAGGGAGTCCGAACCCGAAAACCTGTCGTGGAGCTGCCACTGCATTAAAGTCTCGGCCTTATCGTAAGTAAAATTTAGAAATTTATGAGAAAAACAAAAATGAACTCGGGTCCCTACGCAAGACCTTTCTTGGGAAGGAAACCCACCACTCTGAAGGGCCTTTAAAGGCCTAATATGATAGTAAGGACAATCTATATTCCAAATAGAGCAAAAAAGGATTGGAACACAGATGAATTTTAACAATTGCAGAAACTGATTGATACATTAGGAGTTCATCCCTTTTTACTTACTCTATATAGCCTGACCTCACTTATTCAATAATTAAATCAATAATCCTTTTCTTTTCGTATAAGTGTATCGTTTATTTTTTTGTATATTTAAGCTAGATCTACTTATAAGTAGTTTAAACACTTGCTTTGCTCACAGTCCCTATAAACAATAAACATAATATTATATATAAAGCGCAAAAATTGAGCAAATTACATTCAAGCACATAGGCATATCTTTTTTTTTTACTTATTTTCATTATAATAAAATATTATTTTAAAAATAAACAATGAGCACATATTAAGGCAAAACAATGCAAAAAAATAAAAGTATTATAATATGACGAAATATTTAAGCAATTAATACTTTGAGTATTCATATTTAAATTTTACGCAAAGCATATAAAAACAAATATTATTGACACCGGAATCAGATTAAAAACTACACAAATACATATACAATTACTTATACAAACGTACATAAGTGAAATATTAATATGATACAATGCAGCTTAAAACTAAGTATAGAAAGAGGATCACGTCTAGATCACGTCGTTACATTTTGTCATAGGTGAAATGCTCTCCCTCTGTTAAACTTTCTTCACCTGATTTAGTTCGTTGATGGGCGGTTTTGATGTTTACCAGCAGATTCCACTTTATTCTCGCGCACCATGAGCAGCAGCTGCACCATCATCAGCGCCTGCACCTTATCTAGTGGATCCATAAAGCCGCGTTGCAGCCATTTGGGTATGGTGGTGCGCGCATGGCTAAATCCAAGCTTGTTTAGAATATAGTCAACGCCATAGGGCTCAATGGATTTGCCAGCCCAGGAGAGTAAGCGCACAGTGGGCTCCAAGTGCCAGGTCTGGCAATCAAAGTGCCGCCAATCACGCACAAAGGATTCAATATCAAAGGCTGGTGCTGCATCGGCGTTATCTGCCCCTGCTGTGCTCGTTGTGGCAGTTGCGTTGCTGGACTTTGCATTTGCTGAATCTTTGGCATCGTTTGCAGTTGTGGCATGAGCTACACCGGCTGTAGCCTGGCCAGCTGTCGTAGTCGTCGTAGTAGTGTTCGTTGAATTCGCTAAATTCGTATGGCTGCCCTGTAGTGCATTGGGCTCTAAGCTGTTTTTGCTGGCACTCAACTGATTACCATGAGTTGCCGTCAAGCTGGAGCTGGAGGCCGTTTTCTTTTCTTTGAGTATGTCATCTGTAAGATATGGCTTCAGATTGGTCTTCTGTGAGAGATTGGGTGAGGCAGCTCTAGCAGATTGAGCACCAATCTAAAAGTAGAATTGCATTGATTATTGTTTGCCTAAAGTTTTACATTCTATAAATAAAAAACGCACCACTTTCTCCTTCTCAGTCACATAGGATGTTACTAGATCATGCAAAAAGAAGAAGGCGTCAGCATCGACCGTAACGAATATATGATCATCAAATTCGGTTATGAAGCTGCACAAGACTTCCGGTTTGTTTTCTGTGATGGATAAACTTTAAGTATACTTTGCAAACTTAACACTTAACCACCTACCATTTGGTTCTGGTGTGGTTGGTCCCTGTTTGTGTTCGGTCTTGAAGTGTAGCTGCAAGCTGGGCAGCGCAAATATGACCTCACGATTATGATTGTGCTCCTGTGACTTGGACGAGCTGCTGCTGTTAGTTGCACGCGTGCGCTCTATGGAGTTTGAGGCTATCTCACGCTCGCACTCCAATATGGGAAAGCGATCCACGGCTGAAAAAAAAGAATATAAGTAAGCATCTTCGATATGCATCTTACAAGTGTTTAAAAACTTACCATCTATCTCACTGTTAGCAAAGGCATAGTGGAACCACTCGTTTAGCGTCTTAAATTGCGGCGGAAAGATTATGTTCCGCGTAATTCTGCTTACAATAGCCATGGAGTGATTTTGCTGCTGCTGTGTTTCCGAAGTCTGACCCAAGCTGGAGGTCAACGTTTGCGTAACATATATCTCATGCGAGTCTTTGATTTGTCTTGCCTCGGTGGCAAAGTTAATAGATGGTGATTTCAAACTAAATAGCGCCCAGGATTTGGACTTAAAGTTGATGCCATGGAAACAGGCCAATGAAATATTTTGACCCCGCAGGGCCACGGTACCGCCCAACACATTGTCATGCCTGGGCAAACGTGTGACCAATGTGGGCACAACCAGACCTATAGCATGCTCCAGTGGCTTCTGCCAATGTCGATGATGTCTTGCATCAGTATTTTCCACTCCAATTGTAACATGCAGTGTTGCAGCACCCGCTGCCTCACCATTGGGCTTCTTCTTCATTTGTTGGCGTCGCTTAATGCTGGCCGTTCGATCCTGTAGGCGCGGTTCCAAACTAGAGAACACTCGCTTGGACGATTTGAACTGTTGCGTAAAGAACTCTTCCAATTTAAAGTACATCTTTAGCAAATCAGCTGTGGTAGATTTGGATATCATTATTTGCAGCTGATCCCAGGTCAAATCTCCGTGTATAAAGATTAATGCACGTGGCTTAGTCAGCTGCGAGTTTGGTTCTTTGCTGCCAGCCTGCATAGCTGTGCGCCATTCATCTTTCATGGCTGCAGAGAAGGAGCTTATTCTAGTCATCAAAACTGACGTGCCCATATAGTCTAGACGTAGTTCCAGCGCCATAAAGCTAAGGCCCATGGTGTGATAGGGCTCCATGCCCGACTCTTCTTTAATGTGGAAACTTTTGTTGATTTTGTTTACCTCAAAGCTGCCACCCACAATGCCGCCCTTAGCGTCTAGTGCAGAGCCACCCAAATAGATGCCTACATACATATTCTTATATCCAGTGCTGCCTATAGAAAGGCGGCCATCCGACTGAAAGTCTTTGGTCAGCCAAACGACATTGCCCATTACATTACCCATGTTCATTTGCACATTGAGCTTGGTAAAATTAACAGCAAACAGAACCAACGTCTCCCACGCTGTTATTTGATTCTTTTCCGATGGTGGAGTGCCAGAAGACTCGGCGCTAGAGGACTTGCCTAAGGATTTAAGCTTACGTACGGCGCCAAAGTGACCCATTTGCTGTTGCTGCTGTTGTCCTTCAAGGTCTAAGTGGAGCTTATCCTTCGCACGACCTGTTTCTTCATGTGGCGACTGTTGTTGTTGCTTGCTTTGCATTTCTTTAGGCGTGGTTGGAGCGCCGCCTGTGGGCGTCTCTGCTCCATTAGCCATGCTCTGTTGCACGCTCAAATCCCCCAGAAATAGGCGCCGTACAATGCGTCTACGATACCAAGCCTTGGGGAAAGCTAATATTTCAGTCAGCCTCCTCATGTCATACTTAAAACTGGCACTGCCTATATCCACAATAGTAGAGAAGCGTATGACCGCACGGGATTGATCCAGAGCGCGTTTCGAAGTCGGCAGTGGTTCAATATAAACTTTGCGACAACGTGTTATATGAAACTTAACAAACTCCACATTAATACTAAGCGAATCCTTGCGTTCGCTGTCTGTGAGCGGTGAAAACTGTGTCTCCTTTGATGTCTTCTTGCCACCATAAGGATGGAATATGTAAACATTAAAATCAGCTAAACAGCCAGTAACACTTAGGCCACCTGTGGGCAGCTTTTCTTTCTCTGCGTGTGTAGCAGGCTGCTCTGGTTGCTGTCCATCCTCGTCACTGGAACGTTTTGAGCTGAATACAATATCCAGACTGGGCAGCTGTAGCATGCACTCCACGCGTGATACTGGCAGGCATGAAAATCTAAAGGTTGAAGGTTGCATATGGAAATACACAATAACATCAACAGGAAAGCTGGCATAGGTTACATAGTTGGCTGGCAATATGTCCAGATTAACGGCTGTATTGTTGGATGGTGTCTGTGGCACGCTAGTCTGAGTTCTTGACGGTATGGGCTCCAGAGTCTGTTCCAGAAACTCTAAAATATGTGGTGATATTATGGTCTCCTCTGGTATGCTTTGCAGCGTCATCCAGGCGCAGAGTGTTGCACGTTTATTGCCTAATGGTCTTCTTGGCATCGAATTGCCCAAGACATGCGAGGGTTCTGGCAACGGTGTATCGGCCACCGTGCGTGATTGATAGTGCAACTTTACGTCCAGGCCTGGTATATGGAAGATGGTAAGATCCGCCAGCAGTGCATTGTTGGTCGCATTATAACGCAGCTTGCTTTTATCACGATTTCTACGCGAAGGCGTTGGGCTACCCCAGTCATTGCCAATGCTGCGCTCACGCTTATGCGACTTTACACTAGCTGGACCATAGTTCTGTCCACGCTCATCGCCAGTTTCTTTAGTGTGTAGCACGCATTTGCCAGAATTGACCAGCACTTTGACATCTAGCTCAAAGTCGATATTTGGTTCCGCTTGCTTTTGGCCATGGCCGTGCTTTCGACGCATTTCCACAGAGGTGCCATCTACATCAATTTCACTGGGAGTTGACTGACCAGGCACACGCCAGTCTGGTTCATTGTCTGGAGTTTCCGTATCGGTATCCGCATTGGGTAGCGAGGTCTGACGCATAGCCTCCGTAAATGTGACGCGACTTACGCCCCCCTTAACTGAGGCACTACGTGAATGCGCCGGTGTACTCTGTAAGCTTGATATCTCATCATTAGAAGCAATGGGATCCAGGCGACGACCGGAATATGTATGACTGCCATTGTCAAGCGGCAGCTCACGAACGGGCACGCCAATGCCTATGGGCATTATGCCCATGTTAACGCCAGCACTAGCTGAGCTGCCTATGTACGAGTGCGAGCGACTGTAGTTCTTCAAGGATCTACGCATTGATGGGCGCTTCCATTTTTGTATCATATCACGGCGAAAGTATTTATAACAGATGGCTTGCAGTTCCTGTAACCTGCGCTCTTCGTGCGCCACCGTGTTATGGGAAGCGCCCAGCGTACGCAAATCATTAATGATCTTCAGTTGCTCGGCCATTTCTTTTTCCATCATAAAGGAGCGTTTCTTTGAGTCGATCGTAGGATCAAACACAAAGGCAGGCAGATTGTCAAACTCGCGACGTCGCACATAAGTATCACGGCAACTCTGATCGCCTTCATCACTATCCGGTGACTCTATATTGGTCTCATCCTCCTCGAAACCGGTTAACATGGTCAACGTGTGTCCTAAAGAGGATAGCTGTTTGCCTACATTAACATCTAAGTGGATGTCTACGCCTTCCATTTGCCATTTAACATTTAGCAGCCATTTGGCATTCTCTCCCTTCTTCGCTGCTGTGGTGCGGGAGCACACCTCGTAAGTGCCCTCAGAAACTACGCAGACGTTCATTATAGGCTCAGTGCTGCTGGGTTTCCAATCATCCAAATTGGTTTCAAAATCATCAGCAAAGCGTAGACATAAGCCCTGGAATTTACCTTTTGATACTAGCGAGCCGGAATTACACGCTGAGATAATTGTATTCTCCAATGTGATCACCACAGCGCCCTTGGCATCAAAGTCTTGATAGGAGCGCGAGCCAAAGGTCTGAAAGGAAAAATCCAACATAGTTTAGCACTCAGATGCAACGAAATTAAATATTTGCGCCATATTTTTACTTACCGTAGAAACCTGCTTTAATGGCAAACATATGCCCATGTCCTCAACCGTAAGCTGCAAAAACAGCGTCGAAAGATTTGAGCTCGCTATCTGTCCAAAAGCCACACGATCAAACACTTGCTGTGTCTGCTGGGTATGCTCATAGCACAGATTGGCACGCTTTTCCGCCCAGTACTCGTAGGCGTTCTTATAGTTTAGCCAAACCAATATGGCCTTGTCCACAGCTATCGGCTGTATGTATACCAGAGGACGCTTCAATGTTAGCAGTATCAGCTCCTTATCCTCGTTAAGCAGTTCGTCCTGGAAGGCATTACGCAAGCCGATGGTCGTATGGAAGAAGGCATATTGCTGAAACTCGGGTTCGGCCTCATCAAATATAACATTTCGTATGATCTGGCCCAGCGATAGATTGAAATCAATGTGCGCCTTGAAGAACATCTTGCGATTGTGTAAATCACCCAGATTCTTTACTCTGTTCGACAACTGCAGCTCAAGCGTTCCAGTTTCAAAGCGAACAGCAGAAGAACACGGTGTTGTCGCTGTCAACTGTATCCGCTTCATGGATATGTTTATGGAGAAGAGTATGCGCTTAAGCGAAGACTCCTGCACACTGGCACTGTCGCTGTCCTCAACCCACAGTGGCACAGGCTTCTCACCGCCATAAACTTTTTGCAGAACCTCATTTATTTCGCGCATGAACACCTTTTGCACAAAGACCAAGTGGTTTAGCAGATCAGTGGTCAGGCAGCGCTCGAATTCTCCAATTTCCGCTGAGGCATTGACATAGCCGCCTTGCCGCAATACAATCCCTTCCACAGTTTCGGTGTGCTCTTGTCGGTTATCGGGTATATACTCGGCAAGCACATGTACTGGTGGTAAACCAATGCATGCCTCCGAAGGCAAGTTCATTTCGTTCTGCAAAGAAGACATTAAGACATTTGGTTGGGCGGTTTGCAAAACCTACTACTTACTCTCACCTGTATCTTGGTATTAAAGCTTAGTGTATGTGTGGGTAAGTCAATCACAAACTTGGCGCGATGACCCGTTACTCCCATTGAGCTGACATGGTTCATGCGATACTGCGCCTGTAATGACGGCAGCAACGCCGCATTGATGGACAAACTCTGCAGCAGCACGTTGAACTGCATGACCAGCGGCGTCAGTAGACCATTCTGATGTGGTGGCGGAGGTCGTGCGGGTGGTTGAGGCTTTCGCGGCATCTGCTGCTGTGCACCTCCAGATACTGTACGTTCCCGCATTTCAGTGGCGTTACCGCTGCCCGAGTTACGTGTATGGAATGGTGATTCGGGCTCTTCAGCTGTATGTGAGCGTATTGTAGAGCGCCCGGAGTTGCGTTTAACACGCAACTCTTGAAGTGTAGAGGAAAGCTGCTTAGAACTACGCGTCATCATGCCGTGTAGTGCCACCGGATGCTGGGGTATGTCTATGTTGACGGGTCCAATTGAGAGCAAACCGCTGTTTTTGTCTTTGCCGCGTTTTGAGAGGCTGGAGTACAGCGTTTGACTTTTGCCCACGGTGACCTTGACAACAGTTCTAAGAAGAAAAATTAAGTTTAAAAACCATTTAAGTACAACAATGCATAAACTACTTACTGTTGACTCGGCGCCACGCCTTCCAGCAGCACAATCATGGCGCGCCCTACCTGTCCGGTTAGAGAGCATTCTAACGACACAGGTCGCGCTTTCTTACGCCATGTGGCCGTGCTGTTAAGTGTCGTAATCTCTGACTCCAACTTAAGTCCCGATAATGTGGCCAGCAGTCGCGTCTTGTGTATCTTGGCCACGCCAAAAACAATCAAGCGGGTACGCTCGGGCGGCACAGCCTCAGGAACCAGTTCGCGATGCTGTGGCACCGGTGTTGGGGCACTGGTCATATCATCCTCATCATTGTGTGGTTCTGCTGGACGCGCATAGTTAAACTGCGCTTTCTTGTGCTCATTTAAAGAACTGCGCTGCACCGTCTTAGTCTCCGGCATGGTGCCGTACAACTCTAAAAGATGATAGATGGTCTTCCAGCAATTGGGTGTCTCCAGCAAAGGTGGCAAATGTGCATTGAAGCCGTTGCCTGTTTTGCTCAGCGTATTATAATCTCCGCTCATGCTGGTAGCGCATCCGCCATTCAGCGAGGCTTTGGATTCTGCGGTCATTTTGAGCATGTTCTGCTCAGTCACTGACATGGTAGGACTGTCACGCAGCGGCGAGGAACTCGATTCATTGAGATTTGTATAGCCAAGTTTTCCCTTTACGGATTTTCCTGTGGAGCGTAGCTTTTGGGCAAAGCTTTGTGGTCGATTCTTGGCATTGGGTGAAGGCGTTAGCTGTATGATAGGAGCTATGCCACCCGGACGCCCACGAGCTGACGGTAAAGTGGGCATGACTTCATTGAACTTGTCATAGCACTCGTCAGAGTAGTTTTCACCATGCGCAAAGCGTTCGGCCACCAAGCCAAATGGCAGACAATCTGTTGGTTCGGAAGCTATGGGAGAGAATATAGTAATTTATAAGGAGGCTAATGCATATTAGAAGTCAGTCAAACTTACCCAAGCTACACTCATCCTTGGGCTGACTTTTCTTGCTAAGCTCAGGATGCTCATGGAACTCATTTTGTGCATCCTTAACATTTTGGTACATGTTTGAGATTTGATGCAGCAGTCTCAGCAGCGGCATGTTCACCTATAAGCAAATTTTATCTTTAACCAATTCTCAAAAAAATTACCGACTAAACTAACCTGCTGCGATATAAAGCGTATGTTTAGGCTAAAATTGATCACAGTACTGGTATGCTTTTTAAGCTGTCTGCGTGACATATATATGACATTCTGTCTTGCCTGGTCCACCATGCCATCAGACATTTTTAACACTTCCAACTCAATGCCCACTCTTTCGCATAGAAACAAAGGTGTATCCATCATAATAGAAGCACGTCCACCATTCGCTTTCTTGCTGAGTTTCGCGGGCTTTGCGGCATTCTTTTTATCACCTGCCTCGCTAACAACAATATCCACGCGTATGGAATCAAAAGTGCCGATAAGAGAAAGATTGGTACCAAAATTTTCCAAGGAAGAAATGTCCGCATTGGCGAATTTGTTTATCATTTGCTGTGGCATGACGCCCAGGCAGGTCAGTAATGGTTCAAATATAAGATGAGCATCCAGCAGTTTAATGGAATCTTGCATAATGCCACTGCGCATTTGATGCTTTGGCGCCGCTGGTCTTATGTGTTCCTTTTCAGCAAAATGCTCTCTTTTTTTGTTATCCTGCTGTTTGGCCATCCAGAAGTAAAGATCTTCCTTATGATTCTCAGCGCCCAGCCAAAATTTATTAACAGAATTTGTAGAACTGATAGAGCCCTCCTGCAAAGCGCCATACTCTGCACAGTTAAAATAAGTGTTAATAGACGTTTTAGGAGTTTCAGTTAATACCAAAATACTTACCAAATTCAGGTGCTTGTTTCTCAACCAAGCCTGATATTATAGGCAGCATTTGTATGCTAGAACGAGATGAATTGCCATGTGAAAAATTGGAGGCCTTGCTGTTGACTTTGCTTAGACTGAAATGCAAGCATACACACAAACAAAGCGTTGATGAAGGACATAACAGGTACGGGTTTCAAAAGAAAATAAGATCAAACCAGCATGAGTTTCAGATAATACTAAATATAATACTAATTAATCAAAACTATCTAGGGAATCAAAAGGAAAAATTAAATTTATTTTTAAATTATATGTTTTGATTCCCCTTAATTTAATGTAAATACCAAATCAAAGGTATGTGAGCAGGTTGTTTAATTATTGTTCTTCAGGCTTACCCTCGGCGAGTGTTGTGTATATTGGGTGATGTTGAGACGGAGCGCTGTGATGCAGGACCGTGAAGATTAGCGTCATGTGCGTATCCATACTGGCCGTTTTCTAAGTAAGTATAAATAAGTCAAGTTAAAATTTGTTTTACAAGTGGATTATGAACTCTCAAACTTTGCGCTGCGCAAGCGTGCACATTGCTGGTGGAGTTATTTACCAAAAAATTTTGTTAAAAAAATATATTTCACTTAGGCAACTTCGGAACTCCGAAGGTAACACACCGCGCAGGTCTTTATCTCAGTCTTGGTTACAGATTGTACTTTAAATTTGAAAATATTTCTGAATATATAAAACCGCCAAACAAATAGTAAAACGACTAAACAGACAAAAAATTATATAATAATCCTTTTACGCAAATATCATTTTAAAATTTATATACCCTTTAGGATTAATAAAAATTTGTGTTTGCGAAAATGTTATATAAACAAAAACTCTTTTTGTTTTCATAATAAATTCGCTTTTTACAAAAACTTAAAAATAACTTCAGCTTTGGTTTTTGGATAGATAGTATAGCCAGAAAAGAAAAGTAAAAGTAATAGTATAATAGTAATAGATAAGCGTATGAAAGTCATGAACATTTAAAGCATTTTGTTGTGGAGGAAAAGGAAAAAAAGGAAAAGGAAATAGAACAGAAAAACAAAATACATAGAGCACCAAAAGCTGAAACATTCAAAACATATAAAAAGTATATTGCCTTTCAAAGGCTTTCAAGCCAAAAAGCTTCTATAAATTTATAGTAATTTCGCTTTGAAAAGCAACATTGTTCTAACTTTTTGGACTCAAGGTGCACACAAGCAAACAACTTAACCATAAAACACGTGCAATAAACAAAGAGACATTGCATATAAACATATATATAACTAGGTTATAACAAAAGGACAGGCAACTGCATGCCACACCGTTCAGACTTCAACAATGCGGCGCACAGTGCCGGTAGAGCGTTAATCAAAAAAATACCAATGTGAGTTCGATGATGCTGTGTTTGCCCAAGTAATAAAGCATTCTCACTCTCTTCCGGATTCTCGCCAACGCCAGCATAGGCGCCTATTTCAACATCACCTTCGCACTCATCGGCCTCGCATTCCTCCTCATTTTGAGGAAACGAGAATGTCACATTAATGGGCCTAGACAATTTGTTCTTGTACTGATGCTCAAACAATATGGGATTGTATAAAGTATTCTTCCACTGTCGACTAAGCACAATGATGCCCTATAAATAAATAAGTTCATTAAAAAAAGACTTCTAAATTTATTATGTATGTATCTGACTTACCTGACGCAGCGTATTTAAATGCGGCACTTCGCCGTTCTTAAATATCTGCTCAATACGCTGCACACCCTCGTCCAGCACTAGCTTCTGCATTATGTAGCACAACTGACAGCTGGGATCTTCTTGCAATGTCTTCGACAACAGTGTGTAGTTATTCGCATAGCGACTCTGTGGGGAGTTTATAATTTGATGAACCCACTGTTACGTTCATAGACTAAGCATAAACTACTCACCTTTTTAATTTTCGGATTTCGTTGTATCTTATCGTTCTCCATGGCATCAGCCATTAAACAAGCCGCCACTGCAGTATGTCTCGTATGTAGAGCTTTCAGCAGTGATACAATTTTAATAGCCAGTCTATTACTGGGATTCATCCACGCTGTAATAGCCGGTGAAGCCGTGCTCAGTAGATTCCAATCGAGTCGCGTTAGATCAATTTTACGCGTAATTGGTACACAAGGCGGTGCAGCAAAATTGAACCAAACAGCCTTCAGTTCAATAACACATGAAGAAGTCTTATCAGTTTCCTTAACATTAGAAACCACTTTGTCATACTCCTTGGAATCATTGGCACCCTTAGGCGCTCCAGCATTGGCTGTTGTAGCACCCTTCTCGACATCTTCATCTGTCGGCTTAGGTGTGGATTTTCTTTGCTCAGCATTGGGCGCTGTGCCGTCACTGCTTACAATATTATCCAACGCGTTTTGGAACTTCTCTTTAGGCGTTTTGGGTGTCGGCGGCTTTTTAGTTATCATGCGCCAGGCAGCTTCGGCTTTGGAAGTCGCACCAGCTTCTGCACCCGCTGTCTCAGTATTGCTGCCACTCTGACCCACTAACTCTGTCAGGTTTATGGTACGCGCTGCTACCACATTGCCCGCTGTGCCCTCCACAGTCACTTCAGCCAGCTCTTCTTTGCTATTCTCGGATTTCTCAAAATGTGAGCGTTTGACAATCTTCACTCCTACGCCTTCCAAGCCACACTCGAACATTATATAGCCAATGCTTTCTATGCCTGTACTTTCAGGCATTTTAAGACATTCGAAAAGCACTTTGCTCTTGTGTTCCGGTATAGCTGTAACTATAGTGGGCGAATCCTGTGGACAAGACTGACCCTCAGTCTTCAGACGGCGCAGCTGCGCATGCGCTCGTCCTATATCTAGCGTTATGACCAGCTCCTCAAGTTGCTTCTCTGAAGTCTCAATTAGTATGGGTTCGCCCTGCACATTGTCCGGTCGTGCCTGATTAGAGAGATGTGCTAGCAAAGCGCGTGTGCCCTTCATAATGCCGCCCTTTTTGTGGCTGTTGCCCGACTGCACGGTTTGTTGTATGTAAACATTATGCATGGATGCACGTGTGGTCTTGCCCAAATGGAATTTTGTCGAAATGCCCTCTATATAAAAGGTGAGCAACGAAACGCAACTTAGATCCTATAAAAAATGAAGAGTTTTTAGATTTGATTTTTTTGAAGTATTTCCAAGCAATTTACCTGCACATTGTCCAGTGCTGCTACAGATATAACCTCTTCCACTATTGAAGACTGCAGCATGGTAATGCTCACTTTTGGCAGCACAATCAAGCCCTGCGTCTTGGTGGATATGCTCTCTTCATAGACATCGCTTAAAAATGAATCGCCAGGACCTTGAAGATGTCGCTCTGTTGTAGAACGCTTCGAATTTGAGTGCACTTGAGACCAATAGCTTAAACTCTGATCGCGTTTTAAAATATTGTCATTTTTGACCTTGCCAATGCAAGAGGTGTGTATAAAGTTGACCACAGAGAGCAAGTGCATAGATTGAATTGTAGGTATAGTAGCCTCCACCATTCTGAAAATTTTCAAACAAAGCAGGCGTTAAAAATGTGTCTATATAAAATTTTCAAATTACATTTTAGTATACCAAAATGAATTGTATTCATTGTTACTTTGTGTTGAACTTGGCGCTTTCCATGGTAAACACTTATATTTTGATAGATGCAAATCCCTTGGAAAGCGTAAGTAAATTGTCCCAAAAAAATCAGTAAGCTTTGCTTATTACATTTTATGTTTAAATAGCAAAACCCACAACAAACCAAATCCGAGCAAGAAAAGTTAGCCGATTTAACTAAAGGTCTGACTGACGAGCAGGTAGAATCTTCGTTGAATGAGCTTTCACTCGAAGAACTCAATAAGTTGAATAAACTACTGGATGATAGCATGTTTGAAGGTCTCGAATATGATGGTAGGTGTGCTTAGGTCCCGCTGCTTGAACTTCTCTTTCATATATACCATACGCTCTTTTTAAAAGCAAGCAAGTCCAAGGGTTGAACATAGATACGATAAAAGACCACAGCAATACGATCCTGAAGATGCGGAAGCTCGGTACAATGTCTATGATAGAGGCAGCGATAATATTAATTTTGAGCATGAGCGAGGTACAAAGTTAGGCAAGATAGCTTACGATATCAACTGCAAAGATGAAGACGATCCCAAGGACTGTCCGCATAAAAATAAAGGCAAAAAAAGGCCAACTTCTGCTTGCCCAAACAACAGAAAGACAACCACAGAACGCTGTCCCACTAGCATGTGTAGTGAGTTCGAAAGTCCCAAAAAAGGCGGTTATCTTGATGAAGACTTGAAGGGCTCCAAGTGCGGCGAACTGCAACCAAAAAGAAAAAAGAAACCCAAGAAACCAAAGCCGCCTTGTGACGATCAAGCTGACCAAGAAGATATGTATCTGCATGAAAGAAATGACCACAGATTCAAGAACCGTGATATGGACTATGCGCTGGAAGCTGGAGCTCATATGGCAGATACAAATGTGCGTCGCATGAAGCAAACGCCTCAAAAGGGTCAAAAATTTTGCGATATGTTCAATAGAGATTTCGTCAAAATTGCTAATCCCATTAACAATAACGAACAGATTGCAATAGAAAGCAATAAAATGACGAAGGATTACCATGATTTTGAACCGGACAAATTTGCTGCGGCGGAGCCAAATTATGAACAAGCCCGCAACCATGATTTAACAAATTGGCGTGACTTCGAACCTCAAGCCAATTATCGCCAAGGATTGCAGCAGCAAAGTTTTAAATATGGTCAACTCAATCCCACAAACTATGCCCCGCAGAACGTGCCAATAAAGCATTATGAAAAGAGTTTACCATACGAACGTTATCAGCAACCACGTCTGGCGTATGAGCAGCAAGCGGCACCACAAGCTGTGCAAAGACGCAGTCAATCAGGTCGAAACAAAGAGTTTATATGGGATTACCAAGACACACGTTTAAAGAGATATCAGAAAGCCGACGAAGAATCGATGGCAAATCGTGCGAGTGACTATGACAGGTTGGCGCAAAATCCTTAAAAAACACTCAAACCCCAAACAATACCCAAAGCTACCTTCCCACATCTACACCTATACGATGGTAATTATTTCTTCGCAGTTTCATTGAGAATAATGCACGCCAACCGCCACGCTACATGATCAAAACCGACGAAGGCTACATTAACAGTGAGAATGAGGCAGGAAAACTCAGATTGCGCCGGAATAAATGTCAAAGCGAAATGATGGCCTTTAAGCAGCAAAGTGCGCCCGAAAACGAAGCACAGTATACAGACTACAGGCGTAGGAAACGGGATGAGAAGAAAACCGATGATGCGCCCGAGGTGAGCTTTACGGAAGCTAGCAATATTTGAAGTAATTTTTAATTTTGCAGAACAAAGATGATAGCTATATGAAGAAACTAATGGACTCATTTCCACGTGATCAGGGCAGTAAAGATGATCTCAATCTAGCCTTATTGCGCGAGGCGGAACGCGACCATCTGCGAGTTAAGCGTAGTTTATAGTTCTTTTACTTATATTTTCAATTTGTTGTTAAGCTGTCAATAATATAATAAATTAAAGCATGTTAAAAAGTTGAGGAACTGCTTCATGATCGGAACAGAAACATCAGACAGACTGTTATATAAGATATTTAATCACTCACCTTTGCAAGCCCTCCAAGAGCAGTGGCGTAAGAAACACATTGACCTGTCCCTTAAGACGCGCCACAACGGATGTGCAGGCTGCGCCGCCTTCCGCCTGCAAACTCATGAATTCGCCATCATCAAAACCATTTGTAGTCTTGTCTGCTTCCTCTTCTTTAAGCAAAACACTAGGATCCCAGGGATGTGATTTAGGTCCACCCATAAACGTAGCAGAGCTATTGCTGCCCGTTGCATTCTCATAACGTGGCACTACTTTAATCTCACGCCAGCAGGAATACAGATCAAAATGTGGCAGCATTTTGCTGCCTATATAGGTCAAGCCACCATCTTCGTTTTCGTGAAAAAGTGGCGTAGAAAACACATCAGGTCCCAAAGGAAACGAACAGCCATTCCAGTTAAAACACTTAACCTGTGACAAGTGGCTTAGATAACTAGCCATAAGCAGCGGCGAATCAATGATAGGACGATTGACCTGCTGATGCAGATTCACCAAAGCAACATCCTCTTGCGAAGACATGGCCGATATGAAGGAATTGGAAGACAGCGAAGGTGTGCCCGATGAGGAGCCACGCGAATCCGCCTGTGAAATGCAGAACAAAAATTTATATTAATATAAGTATAAAAAAAGTTGAGCTGTTTTATTTTTATTGGTGTGCGGGTTTGTCTACAACTAAAATGCAGGCCAGGCTCAGGCGCAAAGCCAAGTTTGGTGCAACTCCAAGTTAATTAGAAAGTGCGTCCATAAAGAATTGAAGCAATAACCCAACGAAGTCCGGCAAGACGCGCTTTAATCAATACATGCACATGATCAAAGAGTTAAACATGCAAAGCTTAGAACTAAATGAATTGCGGTTATCAAAAAAGATTTGGAAAGAGTAAAGTTAACAAGATCATAATTAGACAAGACAACTAGATTGTAATTATGGGCACACCATTTGCTACAGCTAATAGTTTAGTTTTAGATTTAGGTATTTAAGAGCTTAGAGAGTTTAGTTCTGTGGACTAAAAACTACTCACATCATGAACAAAATGTCGATACTCAGGTCGTGATGAGATATTTGTTAATTTTCTTATTGGTGTCGCAAGACCATGTATGCGTCTCGCATCTTCGTTCTGGATGAGTTTTGTTTGGATTTGATTTTTAAGTTGGTTTTTTAGTTTGATTTGATAGATTTGTTTCGATTGATTATTAAGATGATGAGAGTATTTGAGGAGAGGAATAGAATTTATGTGTGGTTTTGATATAAATAGTATATAGTATAAATTACATATGTATATATATTATATATATATATATATATATCATAATAAGCTTGATTATAAATAATTTAGACTTAAAGTTACCAAAAGAGACAAACATGCATTGAGTCTTATGATGAGTTAAAATTTATATTAATGAGAAAACTGTACGCTGCAAAATCTGACTGACTTTTGCCCTGGCGCAAAAGTTCTCTTAACTTCAAAAATAACAAGCTTCAGCTTCAAAAGCAGCAAAAGCCCCTGAGTTATAGTATTATACCATATGTTTAGTTGTGCGTGTTTGTGTTTCATTATTTAAAAGTGCCCAAAGTATGTGCGCTAACTTAGAAAATTTAAAGTTTACCAATTCTGTGCTGCTTTGAGGGCGTTTGGGTAAGGTTTTGTTGCTGTCGGGCGCATGTATTTCCAGATCGCTGCGATAAGTAGGCAAAGTATGGCTGCCATTCTCACCACCAATGCTGCAAGAGCGTTAAATAATCATTAATAAAAGTTTGCACTCCTATATACTTCAACACTTACCTCAAATCCGAGGAAAAACGTTTCTTGCCCGACAAGACCACCGAACCACGCTGCTTAAGCGAGCCACGCTGTGACATAACATTGGATATGTCCTCCTCCGCAGAGAAAAACATTTCCGAGGGATTCTCTGAGGTTAATGATATAGTGCGCTGCACCTCACGTGGTAAATGATCACCACCGCCTAGATGCGCATACTCCAACGGCAATGCCTGAGAGTGCAGTGTTATGTCAGCTATCTCAAACTCCAATGGATGCGAGTGCGGCGCAGAGTGCGACATATAATCAGGTATCTAAAACAAAGAGAATTAAAAACTATTTTGCACACTTTGCTTTTCGACTCACCTCTGGCTCTATATCATCGGCTTCGCCAGTCAATCTCGAGTCCGAAATGCTTGTTTTTGGCGGTGATACTCTCAGCATATTATTTTGCGTCTTATTAGATTCAGAGCCACGTCTATGTCTATCAGCGCCAGCAGTAACATCTATAGCATCCTGCTGCAACAGCTTCTTTGAGGGACTATCCAGCAGGCGCGCATAAGGCACCTCCACTGACGTCTGACGCGTGCAAGGATAACGCTTTCTGCGACGTTCGAGTGTGTTCGGCGAGCCAATACTCTCGCGTGATTTATTTGTATGGCGATTGCTCAGCTCTGCCTTGTCCACAACGCCGGCGCCAAGTTTAAATTTGCTAACATCCATTACCGAACTAAGCTCCGATTTTTTTAAGCTACCATTGCGGAGCTCGGCAGCGGGTCTGTATAGCTTGCCCTTGCCATTAAAATCTGACGTGTCGTAAAGAGAGACAGAGTGCAGACTATATGGTGGTGTATGGAACACCAGCTGACCTTGATGTAAAATACTTTCACCAAAGCCATAATCTTTATTGTTGTTGATGATGCTGTAGAGATATGGAAATCATTAATTTAAGATCTATCTAGAAAATTTAAAAGTACTCACAAATAACGCGCTATATTGTAATTATCGAGCACATCCTGTGCTGTGGGCTTGAAGAATTTTAGACCATTTCGATTGCTGCCAAAGAAAACACATCCGCCTATGCAACCACAGCGTGATATTTCACTACCGGATGAGAGAGCGCTTCCATTATTGGACCACAAAAACCAAAGACGCTTGAATTTAGCATCATGCTCACGCAAAAAGCTGTTGGAATTGAATATGTGTCAATTATAATTTTTAATATATTATATACTCCACAACTTACTTATGTTGCACCAGATGCAGCTCATGATCGGGTATGGGCAAAGCCGATGCACCCTCCAGCAGTATAGGTCCCAAAGAGGTGCAGCCCACTTCTACCCAGTTTTCAAACAGCTCATTCTCCGATGTGCGTTTTACATGCTGATGATCCGAGAAACTATCTCGTGGCTTACGTGTGGAATCCTCGCGGGAGTCTCGACGCTGTGAAAAGGAATTGGAGCTGCGTTTTGGCTTGCCCACTGGATGTGCATAGTGTGAAGTGTCTTGTGATTTCAGTGAATCCTGATCTGCACGCCGCAGTTTTCCAGAACGATTACTGCCCGTAGTATTAGTATTATAGGAATTGGTAGCATTGCTAGGGCTACTACCATGAAGCATAAAAAGGCGTAGCAAAATGGAAGGCAGTAAGCCCGAGATGCCCGACTTGACGCGCTGTCCATGTAGATTGCAATTGGCCAATCGTATGGGCGAGATCCAAGCGTGCAAAGCCGTACCACTCTCTATTAGATAGACATCCACGGCATCAACTGAAACACGCGTCATTTTGTACTTGATATCCTCGGAAGAAGGGCACTTGTACTTGTTCTCCTCCTTGGTTTGCGGGCACAAATTGCTGGGCACACCATGATGACAATTGCGCACAGTTTTTGGCGACTTTAAACAGTTTTCGGGATCAATTGCTAATAGTATTAGTGTCTCCAGGCCAGTAACCACATTAACCAGCTGCGGCAGTGTTAGCTTGCCTGTAAGTTTTCCCAGCTGTACTTCCACTAGCCAGGAATATTCGAGCGTGTCTTCGTCCAAGGCACAACCTTCATTACTAAACATAGCGTGGCCGCGTACTTGAACAGCTGAGAGCATCAAGTGACCCTGATTAATGTGCTTCTCCCGCTGCTGTCGCACCAGAATGTCAGAAGTGAGCAAATATGAGGGACTGACGAGCACCTGCAGTGTTGTCTCATGAAAGCGTTTATTCATTTCAAAACCAAAACGCTCGATTAGCACCACAGGACAAGGTGGATCCTTTTCATTGCAGTTTTTCATCACATGCGCTTGTATGTCATGCACTATGACCGAGACCATAACCTCTAAAGGACGATAGAGACGTGGATCAAAAGGCTTGCGCTTTTCTTCTGGCGCTGTAGTCTCTGATATGGATTTGTTGGCTAAGTCTTTTTCCTTAGTAAGCAGCTGATCCTTGGGATTCGGTGTGCTGCCCGGTTCTTTCAAATTTACATTTGATTGCTCCATATCGGTAAAGTTTTGATCCTCGCCAAATATGTTCTCTTTTAGATTGATGAAATTACGCAGCACATTACCATAAGCCATAAGCACTGAGGATCCTATTTCTAGTTCCACCGTAACATGATCTGCAGTTAATGTGCCCGGATCGAATTTACTATGCTGTTCTGGCGGTTGTTGCCAGCTACTACCAGGTGATTTTCTCACTTTTGGTATACGCATCGGACTCAGCAGTATTTCCTCCTTTTCAGGTGTGGTAATATCTGCTTGGGGATCCGGTCCCAGTGGCGGCACCGGATGGTATACGTACTGTATAGACAGTGCCAGTATCGGCACTGCCCAGCAGTCAATCCAACCAGCGCTGCGCTGGCATATCTTTCTCCACTTCTTCGTATACAGCTCGGGCCGGCGTATAAGCTTGCCCTCGCGCGTCAACAGTCTTGCATTCTCATCTATAGCTAGTATTATTGGTCGCACCGAGGACACCTCCGGCACGTAAAGACTCAGGTCTAAACCCTCGCCATGAATCCAGAACTTCAGTGTTACAGTCTTTGGAAGAAAGTCATCAAAAGGCAGGGCAAAGCTCATATCGAATACATCACCGCAGAAAGCCAAGTGATTATTCTCTTGATTGGCGCTGGAGCAGTCAATCCAATTGTACTCATTGCACAGCATGAGTATCTCGAACTCATTGAGACGTATATTAAAGTTGCAGGTGTATGGCACAAAAGTGAGTATGTCGGGCCGTGCCTTGTTTGCCCAGTCTTCAATGAGATCCTGGAAGAAGCACTTGTGTTTGTACACTATAAAAGCGGTGGTTTTGCAGCCAGCCAGCGATATATTCCAGTCCTGTGGCGCATTCCATTTGGTCGGATAATGTATGCGCACCTTATACTCTAAAGATTCAAACTCGCCCAGGCTGCGATATTGCAATGAAGTGGTAGCTTCCACATGAAACAATTGACCCTGAATTTTAGAGGTGTAGCCATCTGCTAACGTTACCCAGGGTATGGTAACTTCCACATAGGAGGCTGGGCCGACGGTTATGTGCATGGCGTTAGTTTCCTTTTCCTTGGAAAACAAAATGTCAATGGTGGCCTCGTTGAGAACACACAGCGTAACATCAAATGATTGATAACTGCGCAGTTCACCCGGCTGCGGTGTAGGCGTCACCTTCATTTCCTTCCAATCCGAGGGATAGAAAAATCTGAACAAGTGATCACGCTGCCGATCAGCCCAGGGACCATAGCTAAAGTCTGTGCCTTTTAAACACTTAATATTTAGGCCCCAGACGGGTGGCGAGGGTTCTACTACATCGCCATTGGCTAGTACTATATGCACGGGCTGTTCTGGCACCATGCCCGGTTCATCCATATAGAAGTACAAATCCATTTGATTGGACATCATAACTACAAATCCCTCGCCCATATAACGCGGCGGCTCATCGACTAGGCCCGTATATTGCTTGCTGGGTGCAAACAAAACCTTGGCATTCTCCACCTTGGCCTTGACAAAGTGCATGAAGTTATCCAATGGACACACAGCTGGCTTTGTACTATACGTGCAGTGTGCCTCCTCTACTGATATAGAGAGCGTAGTTGGCGTTAAGCGATTGCCAAAGACAAAGCGGCCCGAGCATATGTCCATTTTAATTACAGGTATTAAATCACGCCAGGTAGTGGCCTTCATGGCTTCGGAATGTTTTACGCTATTGACGCGTTGACTTTGTCGTGCATTTTCCATGTTCATGGTGTGCTCCTTAAGCTTATCGCGCTCCTCATTGCTAAGCTGATCCGTGGGTATTAAAAGCGAGGGCTCGAGACCAAAAGTTTTCTCAAGTTGATCATACAGATCAGAGCGATTATAAATGTGCAGTTCGTAGCCATTTAATTGCACCGAGAGACGTGTGTCGGAGTGTGAGAGATCTAAAATAGAGTCACAGTTAATATAAAGAAAATACATGTAACTCTTCAAACTTACCCTCTGAGACATCCTTGGGCACATAGGAACGCCACCAGCGAAATATAAAGTAGCCATCTTGCACGCGCATTGAGTAATCGTAGGTTATGTACAAGAAATCACGAAACATAATCTTGCCCGCCAAGGGATTCAACGCTACGGAACCTATTTGAAAGTAGGCGCCTTTGATAAACCAACGATTGGCTATTTTGGTTATAACCATGCCTATCACGCGAGAATTGTAGAATGTGTTGTATGTGACCCAAATGATTGTGGTAATCAATGAACCGATCAGCCATATCTATAAGGTTTAGCATGGAATAAAGAAAAAACAGTGCATTTTATTTAAGGAACGCAATATATTTTAAATTTAAAACAGACAATCATAAAAGCCTTGTCAATACCAAGCAATTAACATTTTTTTAAAATATTTCCAAGATCCCAAATCTTGTCTACAATTTGTGACGGTGCAGTGGTGAAAATGTCGCCAACAAATCCGCTTGCTTTGGCTTCCTCAATTACAGTACAGCCGTTCACATATCTATAGATTATATTGTGACCCATAAACTGAGTGGTATTTAAATCCGTGCGATCAGCCAAGCCTCTAAAAAAAGCACGTCCAGTAAACGGGTTCAAAAAATCTGCCCAATAGCCTCTCAATTTTAAGACCCTACATGCGTTGTTAGCTATAAGCACAAAACTCCTAATTGCCGTATCCACATCTTTGCTAAAGTGCATATTAATAACGAGAAAGTCCTCGGAACATGTAAATTCTAATGGTGGATCGCTGAACACACCTTCTAACCAGTGCAACATCAAGTTGGGACAGCGTAATTTCCGTACTTTCGTAAGCGTTCCAAATGCTACAAATTTTTTTATTTTTTCATCCAGCGTACTGGGAAACAGTTCGGTTGTGGTTATACGATTATGATAGAAGGGTCCAACCAGATTTGGCATAAAGAACAAATCGCTCTGGCGATGACAAAGTATTGGATAGTCAGGATCAATTTCATGCAACAGCTCGGCATCACACTCTTCCTCTTCTTCTACAGTTTCTATTGGAAACATGTGTTCCTGTTTAATGACCACGCTACGAATAAAAGATTTCAGCTGTGAAATCGGATTCAACTGCTTTGCAAATCTTGCTAAATTATAGTTGGCAATGGTAGACAGCATTATGAAACTTAAATTTCAAGTAATGTTTTAAAAATAAAGTTAATTTATGGTATATAATATTTCAACTGCTGTATGAAAATTTGAAAGTGATAAAAAAAGCTACGAACATCGGACCAGATTGTAAAATTTTGAGTGTTTGAAGAAACGGAATACTTGACTTAAGGAAAAATTGTAATAAGACTTTTCTGTTTTTTTATATGATGCCTTCCATTCCTCATTTAAGGTTCTATCGACCGTTTACTGATTAGCCTGATCCTGATTAGTTTTTGGAGAGTTTGGTACCGAGACCGCACCCTGTTTAATTCTCTTACAGGGGTCACGGCCTATGCCTGCGGTGTCACAGTTCTTTTCGGTTTAATCATGTCCGAAACAGCTGTCTCTGCTTAGTATCTTATTTCTCCCAAGTTTTTATAAATTCATTCCGTCCCTCAAGAACCCAACCGATATGTTTTTTCTTCAAAGCTATCTCTAATCTCTATTTCTAATTTAATGAGTGCTTCCTAAAACATCTGCCAAAATTTCAAATAGTCGAGATTTCCGTTGCTTATTTGCCTTCTTCTAATTGTTTTTGTTTTTAGCGATATACTTTAACCCCATTTGCCGTTTAATGTGTCATTGACCAAATCGAGTTTACTTGATAAGATGAACTCCTAAACGACAACTGATTAAATATATACTTATGTTCATATATGTTTGTAGTTATATTGCTTGATAATGCGCATTGGCAGCTGCTGAATCAGCAGTTCCCACATATTTCAATCAAAACCGAACGAACAATGACTAACCATTGGGGCATCGATTTTCATATTCTCCAGCGGCACGTTCCGTGTGCGGTTCCAGTCGTCTGCAAAGCCGAAGCCGTTTCTTTCCTCCTCCAAATCCATTATGTATGAACTGCGTGCTTTGTTTTTGTTATATATACTATATTTTTTTTTGCTTGGGTGCTTTGTTATTAGCTTATGATTTTGGACTTGTGTATATTTGCAACACAACTAATTTGGAACATTATTGCACATTATCGATTTATATTATATTTATTGCATATTTGATTACACATATTGGCAGCTTGTTTGCACATTAATTTAAATTAAATTTATAAATTTTACACTCATACACACACGCACAAAGTTCGATTTTTCCCACTTTGTATTGGAGGTCGCGGTCGTTGTCGCAATTTTCTCATGCAATTTTTGCGAATTTTCATTGAAGCAACGTTACTGCTTTTATAAGTATGCAGGGAGTGCAATACTTTCACTGCGTTTTAAACTATTTTTATGAATAAACTCTTAAGATTTAACGCAAAAATAACTAAATTTATAACCACTTGAAAACACTCCCATTTTGTGCTGCTTCTTGCTTTGAACAGCTGATGTGTAATCGCAGAGCTGCTGCTTAAAAGTTATCGTTATTGTAAATATCGATGCATAAAAATACCAAAACAAAGCAGAAAAGGAAATTTATTTGCATGATTTGGGAAATTTTACCGCTGCAGACATGGTGCGCGAAAATAACAGCAAAGCAAAATGCCGGTTGGCGACACTTAAAAAAATGGTCTCAAAGCCCAAATAGCATTTTGGAGTGTTTCGTCAAGAAAAGGATGGAAGACAAAATAAGCGCGAATTCTAAAAAAAAGCAGAGCCTATAGAGAACTACAAATTAATATTTGCATTTGCACACTAATAGCCTAAAAGTTGCTTTTGGTTAGAAAATTCTGGAACACCACAATGGGATCGTCCATATACATACATTTTTTTTTTTATAGATTTTCTATATGATTTTTTTATGTATGTGTGTCGTGGACGCTTCGCCAGAACTCCACCTCCTACCTGCAGCGTCACGAAGTTTATGAATGCCGTCTTCGCTAAATTCTCCCTAGTAGCACTGCATAAATGGCCAGAGGAACGCTACCATCAAAAAATCACGTCTAAAGAAAAAAAACGACTTGGAAAGTAACAAATTATTTATTTCGTCAAATATAGTAACATGTTTCTTTGTCAAATAAACATCTACTTATACATAGCTCGGCCAATTTAACGATTCCAGTTGTCACTTGATGCATCACTTGAATTATCTGCATCAATGTCCAAAACAGCTTGTTGTTTTTTTAAAGTTTCACTTGCTGCCAAGTATTTATTGGCATTAAATTTGTGATTATCAATGCAAGTTTGCAAATGGACCTCCATTTCCTCCGGCAGCACACGATGGGTGGCATTGTATTTGCATATTTCCAGCGGAGGACCCTTGTAAATCTTTTGGCACTTGATTAAATGCGAAGGCATGCGAATCAGCAGAACGCGATGGTTTTTGTTGTACGGACAAATGCCGTACTGCAGTTCAGGCATCTTAAACACTGCAAAGGTTTATTTTTTATATATTATATTTATAATTTAATGTTTTATTATAAACTTACACTTTAGTAACTTTTTGTGAAATTGCGCTAAGCGTTTCAAACACCTCGAGAAATGTGAGAATATGTGTGAAGCTTCACAGTGTGACCATGACATGATCGGTTCGTGACATGAACGGCTCGTGAACAGGTTCAGAAAATCGAGGCAAAAGTTCATAAAAGTCACTTTTGGGAGTCAAATGTTCACAAAAACTTACTTCCAATGAGTATACAACTAATAGGGGGGTAACGTAGGCTAGTAGTTACTTTTAAAAAGTACTCGTTTGTAAAGATCAGTTTACATTTGAGTTGCCGTTGCTTTGAACAGCTGGCGACATGCATTTTCTTTTCGTAGAATGGATTAAAAGCGGAAGAGGTGACAGCCGAAAGATGGTTCCAAAGCCAAATCCTTTAGCTATAAATATCTTATGCCAGAGATGGGCCATAATAGAGGCATTCCAGCTTAGCTTTGCATTAGTTGTAGTCTTGTGAGTCTAAACTACTTACGAGATTGTTTTTTGGGGCAACGTGGCACGATATCGACGATACATTTACTGTTTTTCTTTCCCTTTGATTACCATTAAAAATAAGGGCTTTGTCTGGTATAGAAAAGTTTTACTAAAAATAGAACGGCAGGCCAAGTGCATGTTTGGGAATAAGAAGTATACAAGGTTAATATTTACTTTACATTTCTTTAATTCATTGGGTATAAAAGTTAGCAGTTAAAATAATAAAAAACAGAAAACAAGAGTCGGTGGACTTGTTGACATTACATAGCTTCTAGGGCATTTATGTTTTTTCTTCCTCGAAATCGGCGTGCCACAAGTAAATCGTCCAATTTCCTCATGCTTTCAGTATCGAGACAAATACCATGGAGGCATGAAACAAAAAAATATTTTATAATATGTGTGCCGTAAATAGAAGTAGCTAAATCTTATCAGCAGAGACACGGACCGGTCAGGTGTCCGCCTAGTGCTTGGTTACTGTAATATCCATTTATTACCACAAAAGTTACACAAATTTGCCAAATTCTTGTACTTAAAATTCGACAGAGCAACAGGGGCCCCATTGCCCGGCATTTCAATTTCAATTACTTGGTATCGATAAGTCACAAAATAAACGCTATCGATATTTGACATAATCATTTGCAGCACTGCTTATAACAATACGTCTCCAACACATATAAATTTTTCCATTACAATTTACAAAGTTTTCGTACAGTACGGACGTGAAATCAGCTTGTCTAAAAAAAAAAATAAAAATTTTGTACCGAAATGGCGCGAACAAAGCAAACAGCTCGTAAGTCTACTGGTGGCAAGGCGCCCCGCAAGCAATTGGCCACCAAAGCCGCCCGCAAATCTGCCCCATCAACCGGAGGTGTTAAGAAGCCACATCGCTATCGCCCTGGAACCGTGGCTTTGCGTGAAATCAGACGTTACCAGAAGAGCACAGAATTGCTGATCCGCAAATTGCCCTTCCAGCGTCTAGTGCGTGAAATCGCGCAGGATTTCAAAACCGATTTGCGTTTCCAGTCGGCCGCCATTGGTGCACTACAGGTAAGCACTTCAGACATTGGAATTTTTCTTTTTTTTTTTGGTGGGGGTGCGCATTTCATGCACTTACGAAATGAGAAACTTACCATGTATATTTTTTTTTACGTGTTTTTTACAGGAAGCATCAGAGGCCTATTTGGTGGGTCTTTTCGAGGACACCAATTTGTGCGCTATTCACGCCAAACGTGTCACTATTATGCCTAAGGACATTCAATTGGCCCGACGCATTCGTGGCGAGCGCGCCTAAATAAAAGTGTCGCCAACGCCGCCATTTTTAATTAGAAAAGTAGCAGCAGCAGAAAACACAAAAACAACAACTACTGTCGAAATGATAGCAACAACTACAACAACACCAGCAAGAAGTTGCAGAAGAAGCAGCAAGGCAGAAAACAGAAAGACAACAAAACACAAAAAGCATTTTGCTGCTGCCGCTTAAAACAAAATATTCACATATAAATAATTATAAGATTTACTAGTTTTTACATATTTTCACCGAACTCAATATATATGTAAACATTGTCGTATGTTCAATAAATATACAAATTTTTTTGTCCGAAAATTAGACTACAAATGATATCGTTGTATGTTTTTATCTCCGCATATAGCAGGAATGTTAGTAAATCTATGTTTCGGGACCATGTGCATACCTCTATTGAATCTGTATGGTACTACTACTCTCGTCCTTCTCTCATAGCAGAGCATAGGACCTCTATAGTGCTACGAAATCTGACTGATGCTTTGCAATTTAGTCGAGCCAATGCTTTGGGATGCTGGTCGAATTTTTAATCCATTTCTACTTTTTTGCTAAATTTCTACCACTGCTTGTGTGTGTTGAGTACGTTTCTAGAAGTTTCGATACGACCTGGCCACCAAATTTTCAATATAAGTCGGGGGCATTTATTAATAACTACTTGGATGCGTGATTGTTTGCTGCCAGTAATTTTCCACGTTTCGCATCCTTAGAATAGAGTTGATTTTACATTGGAATTTAATAGACGCAACTTGGTATTAACACGTATTTGGCTAAACTTCCACACTGCTCTCAGGATACTACGCCACGTGGCATTATATGTGGGTCGTTAAAGACAATTGGAGCACCCTTTGTTTGCTGATGCCAGCTGTGGCGTTGTAGCCAGACAAGCTCATCATGTGGTGTTTTAAAGACGAGTTTTGGCTCGATAGCAAAGGCGCCCAAAATTCACGACACACATTGTCTACCAATAAAAATGCTACATTTATTAATTGCTAAATGGAATTTTTTGGCCATCAATAGCGTACTCGCTTTGTTACCCGATGTTCGGTGGTATGATTCCCCGCAGAGGCACTGGTACATTTGCCTACAACTGGCATCGCTAGCAAAAAGATGCTATTTGTCCAAGAAAATTAAGTAATCAAGACACCACTGTTCGGATTCGACTATAAACTGTAGATCCCTGTTCCCTTTGAACTGTTATTAATAGACATCCCCATGGCAGTGCCGGCAATCCATAACTTGCTGCCCCTTTTGCACACAAATACAATTTAAAGTGCAGCTGAATCCAAATAAATTGTTTTTTTAATTCAGGTGACTCAAATTTTTCCGCCCCTTAATTCTGCCGCCCTAGGTTCAGCCTATGTTGCCTGTACGATAAATCCGCCATTGCCTCATGCTAGTGGCGTCTGACAAAATTGTCAAGTCGAAGTCAGTAGTAATATCTAAACTTTACGTTCCGTAATTAAAGCCTTTATTGAGCGGAAATTCCGCAGAGGACATGAGTGTGACATAGGCAAAAACAACCACCAGGTACGTCTTAGGATTGCCACAGAGCACCAACATTGGCGAGGAGGTCATCGTTATACTCTCATAGTAGCATAATTGGACGACTAATAAATCGAGAACTTTCGAGCAGTTGGTATTAAAGGCTTTGGTTGGCCGTATGAATCTTTAAAACGAACCAAGTTGTAATTGGTATAAACCCATCTGGGCCCATATACATATGTATGTGTCAAATGTCAGGAATTGTTTAAAAGTGTGGGCCAATTTTTGCTTAAGTGAACCCTACGTACAGTTGAACCTTATTCAATGAGTTGCTTTAACGCATTCATAATTTAGTCTAATACCTCAAAGCGTCTATCAATAAAGCCATTTGGACTAAAACCTGAGTAGGAATAGCCAAGGGGAACACTAACTCTATATTTTTGCTATTAAAAACTAATTAAAACTGAGGGTTTTGAGATTAATAATGCAATAAATAATTGGGAACCAATGAACTATGGTATCTGCCAATGTGTCTACGATGCATCTGCAGCTGCTCACCACGCTATCTATGTATATACATACATACATACATATATAGATACTGACATACATATATGTATGTATACACGTAGTGGTACCTCTATTTGTACACATTTATGGGGTTGCTTTGCTTTTTGCGGCGCTTCCAGCTGTTTGGCGCTCATCTATTCCAAAATGCATTTATTAGACTATGAAGCGTTCACGCGCGAACAGCCCAAATTCAAGAAGAAGCACAAACTTGTTTTGGTTTTAAGATGTAATTTATAAAAATTTGAATTACTCAGCTCTAAACAGATAGCAATTTGTGTTAGTATGGGTTGGTTGTGTTTGTGTCTATGTGCCAAATCGGAAATGCAACTTATTTAAAGACAATTGTGTCCAGCATGGCGCCTAAGCATTGCACAATATTATTCTGCATGACTTTGTCCACTTTCTCTTCTAAATGCCGCTTGGGATCCTGTTTGCCTACATTTTTAATGGCCAGCTGTTCGGGCGTCATTTTCTCCTCATCTTCCAGAGACTGTAAAATAAGGGTATACACATAAATATAATTGCTGTATTTGTTATAGCTAGCTGCTGACTCACCTTGTTGTAGTTCTTGGCCAGATCAAGCATTTCAGCCACTGTGTCCTCATTAATGGAACAATGTTCGTTATAATCAGCCAGCGTCAGACCATCCTTCCAAGACTTTTTGTGCAAATTCAAGAGCATCTTTTGTTCCAGCTCGTTCTTGCGATAGTTAATGCTTATGGAGTAATAGTGACGATTCAGTCCATGTATCAGCGCCTGCACAGAGGGCTTTTGCAAATGACCCAAATTGGAGGTGGTTTGACGTGGTTCCTGACCCAACACCAGCATATTCGGATTAATCAAACGGAAGGCGTCTATGACAACCTTGCCCTTGACAGACTGTATGGGATCAACCACAACAGCTACGGCACGCTCTGACAAAGCTTCAAAAGACTGCTGTGTATTGATATCCACGCCTGATAACCAACAGCCAAAACCAGGATGCGAGTGATACCAGCCCACAACCATTTCCGGTCGGCCTGTTTGCTTAAGCATGTCCAACATTTTTGCTTGGAATACGGGATCTACAGCTTCGACGGATACACCTGTGCCGGTTTGTGGCATGGCAAATACATCAATAACCTGCACTGTATAGTCATCAACAAACTCGCCCAACATCAGACCCATGACCTCCATGGGCACACCAGCGCGACCGTGTTTCAACATTTTCAACAAAGCCAAGGATGAGATGTAGACCTGTTCGGCGGTGTCCACAACGGGCGCATCTGTTGGGGCAGCGGCTTGTGGCATAGCGCCACCAAGACGTAGCAGACGATCCATATTAAAACGGGCTAGAAATACAGCAAGTTGTATTTTAAAATTTTCACAATTTATAGCAGCTGCTGACACACCTTTAGCTAAACAAGTTTTATGTTATATTATATTTAAATCTTTGTTGCAGGGACAAACACAACGCAGCACAAATTTTTCGCTTTTTGTAATTTTTGACAGTCTGCAAATGTGCAAAGTAATAGTAGGGTTGTTAGGAAATGTATCGATATGTGTTGTTCACGTCAAATGTATCGATAGCTATCACCTGTTTGCATGCTATGTTTGCAGTGCAGTGAAACGAGAATTAATTGCGCGAAAAAGTTGAGCATCACGGAATAAGTTTCAAATTTTAGAAAAACAATTGGAAAAAGTTTCTACGTTTAAATGTGTAAGTAATTTTTTAAAAGTTTATTACTAAATAACTCTTCATGAGGGCGTTGATTTATTTATGAATTACTTTTTAAGCACCTTAAACTGGTTTGCCCTAACTCGTCTGTTTCCCTTTCGAAATATGCGTTATGTTTGGACTTAGTATGGCAATTGAACTTCAAAATCTTTTGCGAACGGCTTTGGAAATATCTGGAATTGTGTCTACTTTGACGCTCTATGCATTGTGTTGCTTTGATTGAGTTTATGTTTCGATTTTATCTACTAAAGAAAATTTAATTGCAGCATCAACACTTCATTGGTTTTACAAGGCGCAGTGATTTACAATGAGCTACAAAACATTGCGAATCGTTCTGCAAGACCGCACGTCACAAATTACTTCCTCATGGTTCGGGTTACATGGATACTACAGCTACAAACTGTTGCGGCCCTGGAGTACCGAGAATGGTTCCTGGATTGGGCTTAATATTAAGCCGCAAAACATACTGCAATGCATTGAACGCTCGTATCAAACGATGGATTCAGATGCAGCCGAGGTCAAAAGCAATGAACTCATCGTCGTTGTACTTCCGGCTTTTTTCTTGGTAAATAAGCATCCACCTGCACTGGAGTAAGTACCTCCGTAAGCCATTTTTGTCCTTATATTCACAATGCTATTCAACGTTTATATTTTCAGGCTTATAAGGAAAAGGGTATTCCAGTCTTCTGCCTTCGTCATCGCTGTTGTACTTCCTGGTATTTTCTTGGAAAATAAGGATCAATCTGCATTGGAGCAAATACCTTCGTAAGTTACTTATGTCCTTATATTCACAATGCCATTCAATGTTTACATTTTTAGGCCCATAAGGAAAAGGTATTCCAGTCTTGTGCCATGACTAAATTATAAGGGTGGTGCATCTGTGCCAAAATGATCCGCATTGATTTGTGTATCGATTAAGCCGTACTCAAGTATGTATTGGCTTCCGTATTCTCCATATACCGCTCCAAAGTTTAATACGTGACTAGTTACGAAATTGAATGTTTAGTGCTGTATGATCCTAATCAACAGTTCTATGGGGATTCTTTGTCGATAAAGGTATTCCAGCATTGTGTTCAAAGCGTCGTGAACTTCCAATATTCGATTTTCGCGCGACGTAGGATCAGAAGTGGCGTATAATTCGAGAGCTGTCCGATAAAGTTTAAACTTCATTGGTGGCTACGAAAATATAATTTCGGTAGATTTAAATAGGATTGTAGGATAGGAATAGGAACTGCCTAATATATCTCGCCGGCATTTGCCTAGGACCAAACGCGATTAGAAGAATTGCTCCGCCGTGTACAACACTTCCTCGTCTCAACAGCTACTGCAAAAGCCACCAATATACTTCGGAAGAAAATAACTCATAACACCTGTCGCGAGTAAAACTTGTAAAAAAAAAACAATCTCACGCTAAAAACAATTCTTTTCGCTTTTAAATTTAAGAAAGTCTTAAGACCAACAGCAAAAATTTTATTACCTCAACTAAAATGCATTTTTGTCTACTTCTTTAATTAATTGCACTATTTGCACGCCTTTCACCCAAAAAACTCGGCACTCCTAACTTGGCCAAAACAATTCAAATGCCGCCAATTCCCAGACCCAAAAAAAAAAGAAAATAACCCGAAATTTAATCAAATGCCAACCAAGTACTAAACAAAGACCACAATGCATAACCAACTGTCAAAGGTGAGACCCCAAATGGGGAAGATTGCACCACTTACTTAATAGTTCTTCTGTCTACCTTACTCCACCTTTGCGCTCTCGCTCGTACCTGCCCATGGTAAACTGTAACAAAAGTTTTCATCTTTAACAATAACAAAAACAACAACGGCAGCAACAACTACTAAATCTACAACAACTACAACACTCTTAGATTCACTTCAAACCGGCGTGGTTTTTACTTGGATCTGGTTGGAATCGCATTTCAGTTGCATTTTGTCGCTCGTCCAACTCGCGCGTTGTTTATTTAGTGTTTTATTTTTCGCTCTGTTTTTCTTTAATAGATTCAATTAGTCTTGCTTTGTTATGTGTTAAATTATTAACTCTTTAAACTTGCAAAAAAGTGAATGCAATTTTGTTTCGCAATTCGTAACGTGAACTAAGTGAACAAGGTAGGCCTCATTTTGGATGGGAGTAGATGATATTGTAGTACCTTCAAAAGGTAGTATTCCCAAAAATGGTAGCAAATGTCAGCAAAGCTCAGCTAAATGAAAAAGCAATTCGTTGTCAATTTTTTGTTATGCTTATCACAACAACAACAAGAACAAAAAATAAAGATTTTAGCAACAAAAACCGATTGCTAAACAAATTGTTTTTGTTTGTGATAAGCTTATAGAGAGAGAGGCGTTACTCGGAGCCAGTGACGTAGGGAATGGGGTGCAAATGGGGGTACAAAGACGACTAGGAACTTCGTAAAGTGTTTTTATTTATTTTTATAGATTGGAAAAAGATTTGTAACTTGTAGAAGGGCGAAATTCGAGAACTAAGGATATACATTTGGAGGTATACGAGTATAAGTGCTCGAAAACTCTTTCCAGAGAATACCAAAAATTAAGCTTTCCTCTAAAACAGTATGGGTATAAAAAAAATATATTTTACTAAAAGTATAATAAATTCATAGAATCTCACAGGAAGGCATAACTCTAAAAAAGAGTTATAGAAGAAGTTTGTTAGGGAATCTTATCTGAAAGTACACAAAGTTGATAGAAATAAAAAATAAAAAATTGGATTGTGTAACTCAAGTAGAGTAACAAAGATAAAGGGTGTCTAACATTTTTCTAAAATTAAAGAAAAAAAAAAAAAAAACTCAGGAGTGTAACTCTGGAACAGCCTCTTCGCTTTGTATCTCTACACCTATGAATAAAAGGGTTCCAAAGTCAATCGCAGTCTCAAGTCAGAATTAAAATAAATCCAACTACTCTCCAATAGAGTACCAATATTTTGGTAGGGGTAAAAAAATAGGAAATTTTTTTTTTGTAAAATCAAATCAATCATTCAGAAGTTCCAGAATTTTTGCAAATTTTAAAAAGTGGTCTTACTTTAAAACAGTGAAATAAAGTAATAACTGAGTACAAAAATTTTATAGAGTAGAAAAATTACGAATCTTTTACAGTGTTTGGGGAATACCAAATTTTGACTCATCATTTTAATATAGCAACATAGAGATGGAAGTATGATTATAGAAAATGTTAAGCAGCCAAAATACAAAAAGTTCATAGGATTAAAAAAAAGGAAGTGAACTAGTCAAATACAAAATTTTTTTTACTTTATAAGGAATTGATGGGAAAAGCTCTTGCAAGTAGGTAAGATCGTTTAAATGGCACCATAAAAAATTTTGGCCAGGCTGTCTTAATGGCTCAATACGTTCATAAGAGCCAAAGGATGGGAAAGAGAAAAAAAATTCAGGCTATTTCAGAGCACGCATAGGTTCCGGCTTCCAGGAGTCAATAACTTGTAAAATTTGGAGTGCACATGATAAAAATATTATAATTATTTTTCTTCGGCGCTTAGGATCTAATTATAGAATATTTAATTTTTCTCTAGTATATTTTGTATTTTTTTACAAAAATTTTCACGGGTCACTTATTCTATACAATTTATTTATTTTTAGAACTTAGGATCAAATTAAAGAATATTTAATTTTTTTCTAGTATTATTTTTACATTTTACAAAAATGTTCATTATTATTTCGGAGCGGGCATTGGTTCCGGCTCCTCGAACTCAATAACTTGCAAAATATAGGCTGAAGTGGATCAAAATTTGCATACTATTTATTTAGTTTCAAAACTTGGGATATGATTAAAGAATATTTAATTTTTTTTCTAGTATTATTTTTTAATTTTTTTTACCAAAAATTTTCACGTGTCACATAAACTATGCAACTTATTTATTTTTAGAACTTCGGATCAAATTAAAGAATATTACGTTTTTTTTTCTAGTTGTATTATTTTTGTTTTTTTCATTTTTATTTCGGAGCGGGCATTGGTTCCGGCTGCCAGAACTCAATAACTTGCAAAATATAGGCTGAACTGGATCAAAATTTGCATACTATTTATTTAGTTTCAAAACTTGGGATATGCTTAAATTATATTAATTTTTTTTTGTTAGTATTATTTTGGTATTTTTTTACAAACATTTTCACAGGTCACTTAGTGAAATAAAGGGCACTGGTTCCGCCTTGCAGAAATCCATAATTTGCTAAATATAGGGTAATCATAAATAGATTTAGCATATTATTGCAATATTTTCAAAATTAAGAATTAAGTTAATGGATATATAAATATTTTTGGGCTAACTCCTTTCAGTAGAAATAGGTATCAAGCAGTGTCGGATCCGCGAGGGGTAGATTTTCCGAAACGGACGGGTTGACTGTTTTTTGAGAGCTCTAATTTATGCACACTTCGAAGGGAAAAACCCCGCCCAAGCCAAATGGTGGATCTTCACCTAATTTCAAGTATCAGTTTAGTGTTAAATAAATAAACCGGAATATTTTATATTATAGGAAAGCAAGTCCAAAATATACACAGCTTTCTTTATATTTCTTCCAATTTTATAATATTTATATGTACCTCTAAAAATAATTTTATTCGAAAACCGTTTCCCAGATTAGATTAAATGTTAGATTTTCATACAATCTATTTTAAAACTCATTGACCTGATTGACTGAATTTTGGATAGTTTTATGGTGTAGATGAGGAAGGATAATTTGTGACACAAGTTTCCAATCCAAGTTTTTCACAAGTAACTTTTTTTTATCAAATCGACTTTAACTTTGCATATTCGTCATTTTCGGGGATTTAAGAAAACGCTTTAACTTAGTTTTAGATAAATTAGCTTTAATGGGGGTAATATTTTTCTTATGTTATTGACCAATCCAAATGATGAGAGCTAAAGGGTTACAATTTTATATAGGGTTTAATTTATAGTGTAGTTAGGGCCGCCGACCTAGTATTCAATAATATAGGGTGGTTTGTTTGTTTATTGCTCAAACGGCTAGCGCGGCCGACTCTTTTGACAAGCTTTTTTTTTTCTCTCGTCCATTGAACGACGAAACTTTACGCGTTAGTCGGTTATTAAATGGTCCATGACTAAAATTGCGTAGTTTGGAGTTTGACTTATGTATGTCGAAGAGCATCTGCTTTGGACGGATATGTTCCATATAATGTGTGTTTTTAGAACCAAACCAACAGATGGCCCACCCTATAGCAGTGCTTTTTTTATTATTGTATATACTTCCGTTAACGCTTACTTCTAAGTCCGAAATTCCGCTCACAATTCTTTTAAACGATACAAAAATCATTGTACGGAACGCCCCCTTCGCAAAACAAAGCTCTATGCCACTGCACATAACATTCATATTATGGCAGTTCTAGTTACATTTTTCAAAATGTATATTTAGTTGTTTCGGAACTCTACAAAGAAGCGTTGTGGCATTTAAAACGTGTGGCCCAGTATCAAGTATAATATCAAGTTTCAGTTCAGTTAACCCGCCCAAAGCTCTTTATCCAATCTAATCAACGTTTTTGATACAAAAACTATTACAATTCCGCCAAGTCAATGACGTTTCAAACAATCCATTGACCTTGTCAACAAACACGGTAAAAGTTATTTCGACCATTTAAATGGTGTTGGTCTACATTATTAAAAAAAATCCATTTCGCTTGCAGTCCATAAAATTTTTGTCTACAAAAAAATAGAGTAATTAAAAATAATTATAAAACACGTTTACGCATCTGTGAAATTGACCTTTTATGGATTGACTGGGTTTGTTGGAGTTGTTTGGGTTACCATCGGAAACAAGCGGAAATACATTAAAATGATAGCCGAACCTAATTGCTTCCCTAGCTTTAGCTGGCAGCCAAAGAGTTGCCTTAATTTAGTGAAGCTTCACAACAATTTTGGAAAGCAATTTTCTATAATTTAGTTAAGCAGTGAAAACACTTAAACGTTATTCAACCCAAAGGTTACTCACAGAATCTCTTCGGAGCGCATTACATTAAGCAGACTTTGGATGTTTCTCAGCTATTCAAAATATTACTGCCCTCCAAGTAGGTTTATGTGCACAGCTGGTTATATGGCTGGCTTCCAAGTTATATGCACGTATTCGTTTACGGATCGGTGTACTCGGCTTGTCAAAGATCTCCATTTCATAATTGCCGCAGCTCATGCAACGCCAGCAGCTTTAATTTCACTTTTCATTAGAGCTAACTTGGTAAAGCCACAACAAAACGGGGCACAAAATTAAAAGTGTCCCAGGGCCCACGAAGTTTTTATACCCTTATAACATAGGCAGTGAGTGGATCGAAGTGACTGCTTTGTAAGAACTTACGCGAAGTTTAACTTTATGAGACGGTAACTTGCTAGATCAGGGGCGAAAGAAAAAAAATCCTTAGAAAGTTTTAGTTTGCTTGAAAGAGCTACCTTCAAAGCAGTGACGGATACTTGGCGGAATTTCGGGTGCGGACTGCCCAACAGTTGGTCAAATGGGTTGATCGTATTTTGCAACCCCTTGTGATTACACTCCGATCTGAAAACCTTCCTATTTCTGACCAAAGCGTTCTGTTACAAAGCGAGTACGCTGCCACTACGCTATCGATGGCCACATCCACCCGCGTCTTTTATTGAGTTACTGAATTCCAAGATAAGATAAGATAAGAAGTGTATTCAATACAATTCTCCTATCCCAAAACAAACATTAATAATGCCCTCCCCGGGGTTTTTCAATTACAATGTCTCGATGTTTTTCAATAATTTGAACAAATTTTGATAGTCAACTATTTATGAGCATCTTCTGGGATAATAAAATTGAGGAACGGCCCATTAAATTATTTACAGGGCAGTTTTATTTATGTTACTTATTCGAGCTTCCTAGCGGACTTGATAGCCTAGCGACAGTGCACTAGACTAGCATCCCAGACCTTGTAGGTTCGAATCCCACGTTCAGCATGGTCCTGTACTTACTCCCATTATCGGTATCACAAAGGGCCTGTTCTTGGCTTAAGTGAGTTGGAACGTTAAGTCCCAACTGCCGCCTTAACCTACCTTCCGATTTCGAATGTTGACCTGAGGACTCGCTACCACCAGATACCGATGCGCCTTGATATTCTGAAAAGAAAGTGGGGCATGTGCTAAGAAGAGACTCAATCGACATCACCCGCACCGCCATCGACTGGAACCTTCCAGGCAGCCGTCGCAGGGGCAGATCAGCATTGACTTGGAAGAGAAATCTGGAAGTTGAGGTATTCAGAACCAACAAAACCTGGAGCGAAGTGAACAGGTTGGCGCATGACAGAGGGGAATGGAGAAACCTCGTTTCGGCCATTTGCTCCCCCGCAAAGCCATAGGTTACATATATATATTCGAGCTTCCAAAGTTAGGTTATGTTAGCTAGACAGCTCGGTTTAGATCCCCAAAGACGTTGTGGAATTACGTATTACGATGTCTAAATGAACAAAGAGAAAGGTATCTTAAAAGAATGATGGGAAGTGGGAATTGGCTGGGTAGCTAGGTGAGTTGGATGGCATAGTTTGCGGGCGTTCTTATTACGTCTTAATTGATCTGCTTGCTAAAACATTTTTAGGAATCCCAGAGACTGGATAGGTTTTATAAGAAGCGTGTCTTCTCAGCTATGAAAAAAGTAGTGATGAAGTAATCAATCTAAGTAATGACTTGGTCCCACGGACACAATTCTGGTTCTGGGGAAAACTCAGTAGATCGAAAGTTCAATTGGGATTAATCGAGCTTCCAAAATTGAATCCATAGGAATTTGGCTATCTACAAAAACAAACCTTATTCTTTCTTCCATTCGTTCCAAAAATTGCGTTCAAAGTATTTTATAAGAAATTGTCTTAAGAATATCATTCCATAAAGTCAGTAATAAACATTGGTTTTAGATATATCTTAAGCAATGGAGATATCTGGCCATGGAAAACCTCGCTCCGCTCCCTTCGCAAGTACTCTGCCCTCGGAAAGTGTATATAACCAAGTCGAACACATTGTAATGAAAACCCACCATAGTACCTGACTCTGTTCCAACCCAACTAAATGGATATCAACATAGCTATATATTCCAATAATTCATTGGGCAATGAACGTCTTGGTCTGAACATGCAATTTTGAAGCGCAATTGCAAATAGTTTGGAATTGATTGCATCGAAGTGCATTTAAAAATTCCGCTCATTGAAGCAGGGAATTGTTTAGGATGCAGATACTTAACTGGCAACCGTGAAGAAAGTTTTAATTACTTTTTTTTTCCATATAATGGCGCTGAAATTAAGTATTTAAACTAAGCATTCAATTATTAAATTGCTTTATTTCGAAAGTGCAACGATTTAATTTCGAATTATTTACATCAAGTTGTTTTCCAACACTTTTACCTTGATTTAACTAAATATTTGCATTTTGCTTGCAGCTTGGCACGATGACGTCACTGGGAACAAGTGAGCATGCTGACGGCATAATAAATACGTCATCAATAGAACAACCACAGCAGGAAGCAGCTGAACCCAAGCCTGAGACTATATCGGTCAGCCAAACATCATCCACACCGTCCACAGCCAATACAACACCCTCACCTACACCCACAACTGTCACACGCATACCACATCCTGCTCTCGCTCCATTTCAACGTTCCGCTGCACAGCGTCTGCGCCTGGAGCAACAAAACGCTGGCACTGAACCAACTGGAACTGCCGGCGCTGTCAGTTCCCATTTGAATATCAGGCAGCACGCAAGGCGGAATCGCAGCTGCAGCTATTCAGGCCACAAAACGTCGCAAACCACAGACCAGAATCCAATCCCAGACGAGGCGCATGCATTATGCAGCGCTACGCAGTGCTTGGCCCTAGCAGAGTCCAAGGAATCGCAGACCGAAGCTGAAACGGATAACAGCATGGCGGCGGCCTCCAAGTCGCGCAATATGGTAAGCCCCATGTGGGTGTATCCTAACTAGGTTTACCTTATCGATTTTTTGTGTCTCCTGTGTGGGTACTATGGAAAAAGTGACCTAACTCAAAGATTGAGTGCGAGTACACCATGTACACATGTAATACGTGGTTCAGTCAGGCTGAAAACCATTACGAAACGGCTTGGGGTCTATAGTGCTTGGAGTGTCTACACAACAAACGCAACGAGAACCCTTCATTGACATCCTTTTTTGCGCGCAAAAGTGTGCTTACAGTTGGGGTACTACTGATTGACAGTGTGAGATTGACTGCATGTAGAGTACAGACTTTATAACGTAGAGGAGGTGAGGGAACAATGGCTTTTCTTTGTACTAGTTTTCCGAAAGCGGGTGGGATCTATGGAGTATAGAAAGTGTGTCCATAAGCAACCCCCTAATTGACATATATTATCCGCGCAAAAGTGCTTACAGTTGGGATTACTGATTGACAGTTTGAGATGGACTGCAACATAGAAGAGCTGATAGAAAAATTGCTTTTCTTGGTACTAGTTTTCCGACAAAGGGTGGGATCTATGGAACATATAGTGTGCGTCCTCAACCAACCCCCTCATTGACATATTTTTTTTCGCGCAAAAGTACTTACAGTTGGGAATACACTGATTGATAGTTTGAGAGTTACTGTGTGGATTTTTTTGTTATGCCTGGCAGAAGGAAAAAGGATATATAACTTTTCTTTAGCCAAATCTTAACTCAGTTAAATAGTTCTTCACTTTCTGGACTACGTCTGGAACTTTGATTTTTTTCTTACGTTTGCTACTGACAGTTTGTTGTATAAGTCCCATGTCCTCTGTAGGTCAGTGATTTTTTATTATTTCTTCATGCAAGCCTGTGGGCAGGAAACGAAGAAATTCTCTCCGGTCCCGAAGTTTTCTAAGGAGACAAAAGTTTTAAAAAATATAAAAGGTTTTAAGTCTTTCTAAAAAAATTTGGCTTGAAACCCGCAAATAGTTACCACATGCCTCTACTTGTCTATCGACGACAACATTTATATTATATCGATATTCCTCAAAAGTTGTTGGTTTTCTTCTGCATATACCGCAACATTATTTAACTATTGATTATTATTTTAAAAACTTAAAACTTTGGGCTGTTGAGTTCGGAATTAATCTTTAATTTCGGGGACTGACTTTTAATTCGTCCTTCCATTACTTTCAGCTTGTACCATCTTTACTTTTCATTAAGTTTTCGCACGGGAGCAGAATATTGGTTCGTTATATAAAAGTTTGACTTGTTTTCAAATTCGTTGCTAGGCGATTATAAAGCCAGTGTACTTGAAAAAAAATTCGATGCATGCAAAAATTGGCCCTACATCAGTTCGGTATGAATTTTTCGAAATCATTTGTGAAAAAAACTAGTATGCAAAAATTCGTTCTGAAGGAGGTCGTTATAGGAAAGTTTGATTTTATAGAGGTTAGGAATTTTTTTAAATTGCTAGTAAAAATAATTCTATGTATGCAAGAATTCGTTCTGGAGGCGTTCGTTATAGGGAATACCGATTGTATATGCATTTATGTATAGAGCAGATAGTTACAGGGTTTTGGAGGAATTCGTTGTAGAGAATTTCAATTGTATAAAAATTACGAATTTTTTCAAATTATTACTAAAATAACACTACTCATGCTAAAATTCTTTCAAGAGTAGTTCGTTACAGGGAAGATCGGTTGTAAAGAGCTTGCGAATTTTATATGTATGAAAAATTTTTTCTTGAGGCGTTCATTACGGGAAATATTGATTCTATATATAATTCTCGAACTTTTGAAATCATTTGTATACAACTTTCGATTTATGCAAAATTTTTTTTTAGATACATTTGTTAAAGGGTAATTTGGTTTTCTAGAGTTTGCGAATTTTTTTGCTTTCCAAAAAGTTTTTGGCAATTAGTTTTAGATTAAAAATATATAGATCTCTGTTTCGTTACAGTTCATACTAATTTTTTGACATTGTTTTGCTTTGAAATGATTATTTTTCCAAATTTTTCAAGTAGTTCAGTATCTTTCGGTAGTTTCATAAAATATTTTTTCGATTAGGGAATAGTTTTACGCGATAGCGTCTGTTATTTTTTCGATAATGTTTCGAGGAACTTGAAAGAGTGCATTTTTTAAAAAGTTTCTAATTGTTTTAATTTTTGGGTAGTTTTTTTGTGTATTCGACTAGCTTAAGCTAATAACATCTTTCAGTTTTTCGACTCGGTTTCGAAAATTTTTCGATATCATCTTAAAAAAACTTTTTATTGACTTATGAAAAAACCCTATCACGTTTGTTAGTTTTTTGATAATGATTCGTGGAACTTGAAATGTAGTTTTTTTTAAATAATACATTTTTACATAGTTCAAACCTTTTTGGTAGTTTCGTAGAAAAACTTTTTTGACATTACATGAGTTTAAGCTGATAACATCTTATGGTTTTTCGACTTGGTTTTGAGGAACTCGAAATGAATATTATACAAAAAGGTTGTTATTTTTCGTAAGCTTCAAGGAACAATTTTGCTCAACATTCGAAAAGTTTTACCTATGTAATTTTTCTGACATTGTTTCGAGCAATTTGGTTTTTCAAATTTTTATAAATACTTCAATATTTTTCGGTAATTTCGTAAAAATACTTTTTCTTTCGACATTCGATGACTTTAGGCATAACATATTTTAATTTTGTCTGCTTGGTTTTGAGGAAATTAAAGTTATTTAAATAAAAAAAACTTTTTCGACATTCCAAAAAATACATATTTCGTTTGAAAAGTCGAATTTGATTTTACACGCCTTCTTTTTACAGTCACATTAATTACATAGTCTTGAAATCGTAAAGTCATTTGGAATTTTTTATAGTCTACTATCTTCTGAGTAAAATTTAAAATTAAAATATTTAACAGATTATAAATGATTCTACAAATTACCTTAAGAAAAGCATTTTTTTACAGATTAAAAATTTAATAGATTACGAACAAGAAACGTGAACTTTCTAAATGAAACAAAAATGCTAATGAATTTACTAATGATATAATGAAATTATCAAGTTCCATAAAAATCTTATATGAATTTGCTAATGATATTATGAAATTATAAAGTTCCATAAAGATCTTGTCATGAGCTTTACCAAAGAAGTTAATTTCCCAGCTATTTAATAATTATAAACAATTTTCTCAACAGTGGCCAAAATGTCATATCAAGGTCAGCCAAGCGAAGAAGCTATTTAAGATTGTTTGGCACAGAAAAAGTGTAGAAATAAAAATTTGACAATTCTTCAAAATACCAAAAATTTTTCTAAAGCTATTCAAAATATAAAAAGAATTTTGTAATTTACTTTTTGAAATATACAAAATTGAGATAAAATTAATTTCAGACTACAGGCTTTATCATCTTAGCAGAGTTTTATCAACAAACTTTACATTAGCGGCAAAGTTGCCTCTAGTATATTTTTCAGCTGTTCGGAAGCCTTGGCAATCACAGTTTGAAAGCAATTATCCCGCTTGTTATATATTTCAGCTGCCAAACCAAAACGGCTTTTGTCTTGTACTCTTATTATTGTTATTATTATTATTATTAAAACCTAACGCTTGTTTGCATAACGCCGACCTTATTCACATGCAGAACACAACAACTTCCAACGTACGAACTACGCGCTCCTCCAAAAATAAATACCACCCACACATAACAAGCCACCTTTCCAATACCGCCCGCCAGCTGTTTCAATCCAGTTTCACTTCCGTTTACAGTTTGTTCCGTGTCCAAAATGTACCAGCTGTAAACAGACAGCTGATGAGGGAAACTTTTTTTAGGGGTTGCTTTGCATTTTGGGGGCGACGTAGTGGAAATGGAAATGCAATTGCGCAGCTTTTGCAAATATTGACAGACTCCCTTTTGAGCCACTTTTCGTTTGTTTCATTTCACTTTGTTCGTCGTTTGTTGTTTGTGTACGTCGGCGGAAGGGGGGGCCAAAAGAAAATAAACTATTTTCACTGCCTTTTGGTATCTTCTTTCGCTCAATCTTAACGTTTTGCATTTCAGTTGATTTCTTATGCTTCAAGTGTTTAAATCGTGGGCTCTACGAGTAGTAAAAATAAAAATAAATACGAATCAAAAGCGCGCTTAGTTTTGTTGTTTATGCTACTCTAAGCAAGTGTTAAGTGTACGTCGTTTTCTAAGGCCTACCTACAATGAATGGTGGTTTTTCTTTATAATGAATACCCCTAGTGCTGTGCTTTGGCTTTGAATTATAGATGGTAATTACGCTTTAGCCTGCATTTAGACATAATTGCTGCTGGCCCAGTGGCAGTTCGTTGGCCTTTTTACCTTATGAATTAATAATAGTTATTGATTGAAAATTATCAATTCTATTTTGTGGATATTTCTAGTGAGTGTTTAATATGTGTTATGACGTATCTTACAGTTTCTTTTTTTGGGTTTTTGAAAACTTGCCAAAAACAGCTGACCCTGAAAAGTAGACTAGTTTTTCAATTTGTGCAACGCCAACGTGCCACATTTTGTGGCATGCCCAAGTCTGGCAACAACTGTCAACATTGCAACTAAATGTGCCATTTATGATAAATGTCTTGGCCCGCGTCCAACTTGTCTATTATAATGCCGTCTATATGGCTTAGTGCAGCATTGCTCACTTTCAGTTTGCATAATTCCCCTATCAAAGCTATCGATTATTTTTTTAAAGCTATCAAAGCCACACATAATAATCGGATAAGGCTTTAATTGAGGGCTTAGTAAGACGTTGAGCACGTACTGCCATGCAGTACACATAAATCTTAGGTACTGTATGAAAAGAGGGTTAGCTTTGAAGTTTCAGTAAAGTTGAAATCGAACAAATATTTGCGGCAAAAATCTCTTTCGGCCGAATGCTTATTCAACTGCTGATAGTATCAAGCAGATAAAGTTTTAACTCAATAGAAGTTAGACGACGTACCATAAATAATTTTGAAAACTAGGCAACTGTTTCCTTCGGAGAGCTTCATCTGCGAACAAAGTAAGAACCTGGCTCGTCTTCCAAGACACATACCGAGTGTGGATCCAGAATTTCCCTTAGCAAGAAAATGTCAATCCAATTTTTCTGCTTTTGGAGGAGTCAGGAATCGACAACTCCACGTGAACCCATTCATAAGCAAAGATCCAAGCCACTAACAAAGACATGTCGACATTTATTTTATTTTGAAAGGATTGTAGGGTTTAAGAAAAATTGGGCGCTTCTTTGTTTATTATCCATACATGAGCTATAAAACGGTTTTCTGCAATATTTCCGATAACTTTCAAACTTTTTTAGGGTTTCAGGCAGTCGCACCATCTGCCTGAACTTAAGTAAATTTAAAAGTAAAATCACATTCTCCTATGATTGAACGGAGTTAGATATTAACATTATAAACTTCAAACACACAGGGGTAATGCTCTTGGGATATGATTGATACCCAAACCATTTCAATTGTCCTTTTCCTAACATCGAAGTACTTCAGCTTGATACTTGTTTCAGTGATTTAAGCTCACTTGCCAAGAATCCATGATTAATACACTCTGAACTTGACTGTTGCTAGTATATTCATTTTGGCATTTCAGTCTGAGAACACAATTGGCAATAGCAAAATGTTTGATCTTGTTTTTCGCTTTGGCGACTCAAACACTCGATAAAAAGGTTTATTTCCAAAAATTTTGAATAAACTCCAAGTCAAAGTGTGGGTTTGAAAATCGTTTACCGGGTTACAGTCGCCCTCCTCGTCGCCTTTGTCTCTCTTTGTTGGCTTTCGCTTCGAACATCTTTCTCGATGGAGTTTATTCATTTATACTTACAACACGCCCGGGACGCCATCTATGTCATTGTAGAGCTCATATAGTTCGTGGTTCATCCATATACGATAGTCGTCCCCAATACGAACGGGATTGAAGATTTTACGAAGTATTTTTCTTTCAAACACCCCAAGCTGCATACGTCCGCAACACAACCCAAGCAAGATGAGCCTCTTGTAGAGCGTTAGTTTGGTCGGTCGAGAGAGGTCTCTGTTACTTGACAATATTGGAGCCTAGGCGCCGTGTGTCCCTGTTCGTAGACAGCATATACTTCGACTTGCTCTCTCGTTCACCGCCAGACCCACTTTCGTTGATTACTTTCTTATTAGATTGCGGAAAATACAGCTTTAACATCTCGCTTAGAACGTTCAATGATCATCTATGGTCGATATCATCACCGTATGCACGGAGCAGGACCCTTTTGTAGAAAATTGTGTCATTAGAATGTGCTCCTGCCTTCACGAAATTGAGAGCTCGCATAATAGACGGTCGCCTAGTCTGACATCTCGAAAGGTATTGAAGCTTTTGGATAGATCCGTTCCTAGCTTGACTGAGTTGATGGTGACCCTCAAACTCATTTTGCAAAGATGAATCACCTTCGGTGCAATACCGATCTCAGACATGGTATGTAGGCGCAGCTTTGTAATCAATAAAGAGATGATGGGTGTCGTTAGATCATACTAGGACCTGAGAATGCCCATCTTGTGGCCAACTTCGGTGGATAACAGATTCAACTTTGTAACCGAACCGAACTCGGGTAGTGTTTCAACTCGATATTGATTTCAGTTTTTCAAACTTACCATCTCAAAACAAGCTCTCTGAAAAAAATTTGATTGAAAATCTCTAACTATCTCTCACATTACGCATGTCAAGATTTCGTAAGCTCCTTAAGTCGTGGAGCTACCCTCGTGGTACTAACAAGCTGCGCAAATTCAAGTGCGTAACGTGCCGAGGCCTAAGGTTGTTGGCAGTTATGTCTCAACAACCAACAACAACTACAACAACTAAGACAACAATTACAACCACAACATTGCATTGTCTAAGTTTTTAAGTGTTTTGCCCCACCGGGTACTTCTCTCATATGTACATCCATCCAAACATACCTGGGCCAGCTGTGCACTATCTGTGCGCATTGGAGCGTTGAGCTTGTTTTAGAATTTCCAGAAATGCCATCAACAATTTTCAGAGACCACTAAATAGAGCAAGAAACTCATTATTCTAAGCTAAAGTATGAGAAACGTGCTTTATGCAAAACATCTCGGGGTACATCTAACACTCGCTCTGTAAGACTTGGAAAGGGCTTGCCTAATTGAGAGTCTTCTGAGGTAACCTGGTTTTGGTAGAACTTGGTTTGCTCGCTTTTTATAAGATTTGTTTTGCTTTTAACTTTTTGCAGTTGCTGTCAAAACGCAAATTGTTGACAACAGCAAAAAGGCCAATTGACGATTGTGTTTAGTTGGGTTAGTTCTTCGGGTCGGGTACTAATGTTGTTTTTGTAGTCTGGCTAGTTTGGTTTGGTCAATGACTTACTGGCCAGCAGTTAAGCGCACTCATTTTAAATCAATTCACATTTGGAACAGATGTAAAGTGGCAGGCCTGGAGTGTAGTCGGGTTTTTATTTTAGTACTGCTGGACGGGTTAAATAAGGTAAGAGCTAGGAATGGATTGGGTTTGATGTTGAAAGAGTGTCCTCGCAGATGATTAGTTACTATAAGTTAGTGCGAAAAGTCTCATCGTGAAAGAACTAAGTTGATTTGAAAATAAATTGTTTGAAATATGTGACAGAAGTAAAACCAAACGATACCCCAAAAAGTTTAATGATAACAATAGTTTCCACGAAAATTAACCTTCGTATAAACGTGTTTCTCCTGTTCTCCTATGGGTATTCTTTGGGTCGAGAAACCGTTTAAGAACCGTTTTCGAGTTTTTGAGATCTTTCTTCAGTTTATCTTCAATATCTCGTGAACTAAATTTTGTATCGACATGAGAGACTATTAGATCGAAGGGTATTGAAGGTACTCTTTACGCTGATATACTATCTTGATCCAAAATTTACCGAAATCATCATCGTGTGGCGCTCCTAGTCACCCGATTTGATGTGCCATTTTTTTTTTTAAATTGCCACATCTGTCATTGACGTTCCATTCTTAGGCCAGCGGTTGATCCTATTCTCTATCAGAGCCACCTTTGATTTTTCCATGACCTCATCTCGGGTTCTGTAACGAGTTCAACGGAGCGGTTTGTTGTATCGAAGGAAGAAGTCTCAGGAAGCCAAATCAAGTGAATTCGGTGACTTAATTTTGAGCGAAAGATTTCATCTTGATATTGGCGCTATTAAAAAGAGATATAAAGGATTTTGGGGCAAAGTCATGATGGGCGACTACTGCTGGATACAAATTAGTGAAGACGTAAATGAAAAACTTCGAGACAAAATTTATTTTTTCGACCAAAAGTGTCGATTGTTCCGTAGCACTTATAGTACTTACCCTTTTTTGGACATCTTAGTCTTGAAATGATCGTATAAAATGAATAAGTTAATAAAAGGCTGTAACGACCATTCTATTCCGAAATAGAACCCGCTTTTACAAAGTTACCCTTTTTATTACAAAAGTAAAAAAACAGTATTAAATTCGTTACCCCAAACTTTACGTACTAAACATAATGTCCGAGCTTCGATAACCTAAAAAATCGAATTCTTCAAAAGAAAAAAATCGCTTCGCCAAATTCGTTCCTTTTATGCAACTTATCTCGAATCTTAAAGCCAATAATCCTCTTGGGTGCAGAACATAATTAATTTTAAAAGGGTTTTGGCTCTTAATGGCTTAAGGCCCTTACTCCAAAGACAGAAACTTACCCAAGTTTGGACGCAATTGTCCGGGAAACCTTTTTTGATGACTATTTTTAGCCAATTTTACTGCATTCAGACACGATTTTTTCTGTCCGAAATTTCTACTGCGTCCTAAACCAACATGATGGGAATTTCAATGCTAAGCTCTTTCCGCAAATAGAAAAGATTCCAATGCATGCTTCTGTGGCTCCGTTCACTATTTAACCGCAAAGTAGCCCATGGATAGCTCAGGGCTAGTAAATAGTAACTAGTAGCTACAATCAACTACAGAAAAATTTACATAAATACTTGATGGTGGTTGTATTGGGCATGTCTAGTATATCCACTAATGAGCAGTTAATTGACCACAAAAATGTTACCAGTCAATTGGACAGACAGACAGCAGCAGCAGAGAAAGATTTTGAGAGATATGGAGACCAACCAACAGAAAGACAGACCCACAATGAAAGTACCAACTATGGTGCAAAATGTTTTGTAAAATGTAAAGCAACAAATTGGTTTTTGGGGCGTTACTGCGTTACGCCGTTGCCCGCACTACGGACAAGACTTGGCCATATCTCAACAAGCCACTTGGGAATCAGTTCGAACCAAATCTGTGGTGGACATGCACGACTGAGCAAAGACGCAGCATGCGAATTATGGTATATGTTCGTAGTAGTATAGAAATTAGAAAATGGTCAATAACGCAATACCAGGGAAAGTAAAGAAGCAGAAAAATATATAATAAATAAATATAAATGCCTAACCGTAGCGAACTTTGCAGTTTGAGCTTTTGCTAATTTTCCCAACTTCATTCACAGTCTTTGGAACTGAACGGCGGCAGTAAAGAAACGGCAAGCTGCAAGTCAGCCACGGTAACAGCGAATGGTACGGCCAAGTCTCCTAAGACGCCCAAGACGCCAGCCACAACTCCATTGACGACGACAACGGTGACGTCCACAACAACAGCTGGCAACGAGCCGCACAGCTGCGTGCGTCAAGCGCATTGTGGCAAGCATCATCAGCGTTCCACAAGCACGCCCACAAGCAAGCTGTCCACGGTGCATGAGACCAAGGTCTCACCCAAGACGCCGCCCGTGACGCCCGACTCGCCGAGCACTTATTTGGATGATGATCTAGACTCTATGTACTCATTTGCGACTACAACCTCGGGTCGTTCTACGATGAGCTGTGAGCATCCCTATGTGGCCAGGTGGGTAGTGTTTGTTATATCAAAGTACTTCTTTTAACATGTAACTCCTCCACTCCCCAGAAATGGCACCACTTTTAGCGGCCGCAAGATGAAGTATGTGGTGCACTGCTCCAACTATGCGGGACAAGTGGGCGCGGACTACTTGACGCCCACACAGCGCGCACAACGTCAGATACGCCGCTTGAAGGAGCTGCTCTGCATTGCACGTCAGGATCTGGAGCAAAAGGATACCGAAATGTTGCGTCTAACACGTGAGGTGGTGGAGTTGCGTCTCTTTAAGGCTTCTCTAAGCTCGCCAGAGGAACGTTCTGCCAGCTCGGATGCGGTGACTGTGCGTGAAGCTGAGCTTAAGACCTCTCAAGATGTTTCACCCATAGTGGATATGGTGGATGAGGCCAAGTGCAGTCCGCGTCATCTGGCACGGCAGCAGCAGCAACAACAGCAGGTGAGATTCCAACTAGAGCAGCCATTCCAATAAATCCATAACCTGGCCGAAATGAACTCCAAATAGAATCCGTCCGAAGGCTTTAAAGATCTGCCTTTACCTAGCTCCACTTTGAGTATTCTTAGTAGCTACCTGGCGAAAGTACATCTACACACCTCTATAGATCCTCCACAAATCCCAATACCCTTTCGGGCCAACCTCCGTTCTTCGAGCTGCATAGTTTGAAAATCTTTATCTGAAATCCGATTTTAATTGAACTTTCTCTCTATAACAATAACAGCTACAAACCATGCAAATGTCCGCTGAGATGCAGAGCTCCTATGCCGATTCCGGACACTTTGAAGATCTCTCCTCGGTACACTCAAAGGATTCTCAAACGCAGAATGAAGCCGGCGCGCTTGTTGAGAACTGCGCTACGCCGGATGCAGCCTGCGCAGGTGACAGTGGCGCCAATAGCTTGGAGAACTATGAGCTGCAGCGACAAGAACTAATACGCATGTATGAGCAACGCATAGAGGAACTGATTAGGACGCAGGATAGCACCACCAGCGATTTAAAGCGTTCCCATAATGATAAAGTGGAGGCGCTGCTGCAAAAGCTGGCCGAGTGTAATACACGCTATGCGGACATAGTGCCGGACTATGAGCATGCCAAGGAGCGCATACGTGAGCTGGAGAAGCAGCTGGAGGAGCTGCAGCGCAAGCTAATGGAGCATGAGGATAAGCAGAATAAAATGTATTTGCATATGTATCAGCAGGGACAGGAGGCGGAGCGCATAACACGCGCTGATCAGGTACAGTTGTGTCTTTTCTACGAATAACTGCCAATTGTTTCAATCCACTGTTTCCCACTTTGAGCAGGCTTTGGAACTGGTACATCGCCAGCCGGATAGCAAGGTGTCCATCAATGAGCTGCTACATCAGCTGCAAAGCACACAGGACGAATTAGAGAACATACGCGTAAGATTCTTTAATATATTTCTTATATTATTTTCGGTCTTATTTTGTGTGTTGCATTTTGTTGCATCGTGAAAAGCGACTCATCAAGACACCAACACACACACACACTCTCAAATACACACACACATACTCGCAAAATTTACATTTTAGTTACAAAGCGACACATGAATTTTTTTATGTGCTTTTACAACACTACAAAACGTGACATTTTGATTTGGCGCTTTTTCGAGCTGAGAAAAAGCTGCATTTAATCGAAATGCGCGTTATTTACTTCTGTTTCTTTAATTTAAGCTTAAATACATATATACTATGCCTAAATACATACATACATATATACATACTATATATATCATGAGAGCAAATTAAAAGCTACAACATTTAATTTGAACTGCAGTTTCAACGTTTGTTTTTGTTTCATTTGTTTCATGCCATTTCGTTTCGTTGCGTTTGCGTTGTTTCAAAGACTTTTTAAGTAGCAAAGTACAGTCACGTAGAGGAGCGCATGGTTACAGAGTACAATTTAAATACTAATTTTTTATTAATTTTGAGTAAACTAAACACTGTTTAAATGCATGGTTTAATTATATATTTAATATTTCCTTTTTTGACTAAAACTAAAAATGTAATGATTTATTGTTTGTAGCTTAATTTTTTAGCACAAAAACGCTGCCTTTAAGTTACTAAAGTGTTGAAATGAGTGAAATGAAACACTTAAAAATGTGATCTCTGGGATTTTATTAATTTAAACTTAGGCAAAATAGGTGTGGACTAACCTTTAAATTTCGAGTTAGTGAAATGAGATATTTTGATTATATTTTTTAGCTCGGGAAAAATTCGTTTAAATTTATTTTTTTTCCTTTTTATATTGATTGGACTCTCAGGAGTACAGTCAATCCTGTAATTTTTCACTATCTATAAAATTAGCAGATTGTCTCATTTTACAGCTTAATAAAAATATATATATCTTTTCCTTATTTCGAGTAAAGTCAGGATTTTTCTTCAAAGCTTGATAGTTTTGTAAATATAATAATACTTTTTTTTTCCATACCTTTTCTTTTTCATGTGTATTAAATTTGTAAAATTAAATTATAAAAATTATATTTTGCTTTTATTAATAAATTTTTTTAATTCAAGTTAGCGAGTGAAAATTAACTAAAAATTATAAAATAAAATTAAAATCTAGGCCAAGAATTTTTTTTAATAAAAAAATAATATAAAGTCTTTTAGTACTCAAAATATAAGTCAATAAAAAGGTAATTTATCGAAAACTGTCAAAATAACTAGAATTAAAAAAATCCTATTTTGATATTTTTTTTTAAAAATATTTTTTTGTTTAATTTCGAAGACTTCGACTGAAAATGAATTAAATTAAAATCTAGGTCAAAAAGTTTTTTTTTAAATATACACAATTTAATAACTTAAAAAAAAACGTGGTATAAATAAATAAAAAATGTTCAGCTTTAAGCTGCACTTAAAATATAATTTTAGCTTTGTTCGTGCACAAAATATAAATCAATAAAAAAGATCAACTAATATTTGAATTTTTCGATAGTTCTCAAAATAACTAAAATTAATTGTAATTTTAAAAAATATTTTTTTATCTGAAATCGACGACTTTAACTGAAAATGAATTACAAATTAAATTAAATTAAAATCTAGGACGATTTTTTTTTTAATAAACTAAAAATTTAAAAACGACAAAAAACTTGTCATAAATAATTAAAAAATATTCATAATAAATATACTCTAAGTACACAAAATATAAATCAATATAAAGATCAAAAACCTTAAATTAATGGTAAAAATCGATTTTTGCAATTTTTTTGTAATTTCGTAGCTGAAAATTTATAAAAAACTAAATTAAAATCTAGTTTCGATTTTTTTTTAAATAAACAAAAAATTGAATCCCTACAATAAAGCTTGGCATAAATAATGCCCAGATTTGACCTGCATAAAAAATATACTCTTAATACATGAAATATGAATCAATCAATCAAAAATCAGGTAATATATTAATTTATCTTTATCGATAACTATCAAAACAATTAAAATTAATTGATAAAGTCGAATTTGATTATTTTTAAAAAATATTTTCTTTGTTTCATTCCGAAGACTCCTACTGAGAATTAATCAAAAATTAGAAAAAATAATATGAAAATCTAGGCCAATTTTTTTTTTTGGAAAAATAAAGAAAAAGTACTAAAAACTTAGCATAAATAATTTAAAAAAATGTCTGCTTTAAGCTTAATAAAAAAAAATACTCTTGTACACGAAATATAAATCTACAAAAAAATTTAGCTAAAATATGAAATTATCGTCTTAAAATCTAAAATTAATTGGAAAAATCGTATTTTGCTATTTTTAAAAATATTTTTTATTTTAATTTCGAAAACTTTAACCGACAAAAAATAAAATAAAATTAAAATCTGCATAAAGAATATAATCTTAATACATTAAATATGAATCAATAAAAAAAAAGAAAATATTATATGAAATATTATCGATAACTAAATTTTTAATTGGTATTTTTTTAATATTTTTGTTGTCGCAAACTTTAACTGAAAACTAAATTTATAAAAATTAGCTAAATCAAATGTAGTTCGAAATATTTTTTTTAAAGACGACGAATAAAGCTTGGCATAAATAATTAAATAATGTTCAGCTTTATGCTGCTTAAAGCAACTAGTATATAAAAATTCGTAAAATAAATTCGATAAATATCGATAAGTCTTAAAATAACTCAAATTAATTGCAAAAATCACAATAAAATATTATATAAAATTGATCTAGTTCCATTTTTCTTTTTAAGTCAAATTAAAATCTAGGTCAGGATTTTTTATTTATTTTAATAAAACAAATAATTTAAAATCGCCAAAAAACTTTTCATAATTATTTAAAAAATCTTCAGCTCTAAGCTGCATAAAAAAATATAATCTTCGTGCACGAAATAAGAAAAAAAAAAAAAAAACAAATAGCGTAAAAATTTATCGATAACTTTCAAAATAGTCGCACACAATTTTTATAGTTTGGCCACACTGTTGTGATAAGTTTAAGCTTGTTAAAACCGGAGATCACTTTTTGAAATGTTTCGAATGCTGCTTGTTTTAACCGCAAAGTAAATCTTTTATTTGGCAAATTTCTTTTATCCAAAACTTTATGTAATATTTTTTGTCGTATAACAAACCAAAAACTATTTTTGTAGGCAGCAGAATGTAGAGTGAGTGAGTGCGGCAGTAATCATGCTCTCCTTACTGCAAAAGAGGCGATTTCTTTGTGGGTTCTTGGCGCGCGGAAGGTTTGTAATATCCCCAACAAAAAACAAATTGTAAAAAAACAAAATTTTTAAGTTAACTTTTAAAAAAAATTCCAAATTCTTTATAGTTTATTTTTAATTTTGGTTTTGCATCAAACATTGGCAGTTGAACATTTGGTATATTTCATCTATGTGTTACCCCCCCAAAAGAACATAAACATTTCATTTTACATAAGCGCCGTCATCTGGTCATGGCTTTTGGAGCTGGTTTGGGCTTGGGTGGGCTGAAGCTGGGTACAGTCAGTATATAATAATATGGCTGGTGTGGAGTGTTTTGTACTATATATAATACTATATCCTAACTGATATTGCTTTGGTTTGTAAGTGACTTTTGGTTATTTATACATAAAAAAAACAACAAAAAACTAGAAGCTATGTTTTTACATACATAATACATACACATACAAAGCTAGCCAGCTTGAGATCCAGATTTGGATTCTTAGAAACTCCACACCTTACAACATGTATAGCTCTATCCATAGTTATCCATAGCATGTGGTTCATTTACAACTTTCTTTCCCATATAATACCATACATATATCCAAGCCCTATATATAAACATTTTCTCTATATATACGTACTACATTATAATCAATGTTTCATATACATAGACCTAACTAATTGTTCTTCATAAGGTTTAGCACCAATGTTTAAAACTGATGTAAATACATTGAAATTTAAACGTTTTTCTTTATAAGTAACCTAACCTCACTTTTATTTTCGAATTTTTTGATTGCAAATGCTTACTAATTTTAAAACTCTTTTGCACTCTCTTTTTTTACACTAAAAAAACTTAACCCTCCCTCCCCCAAAAAACAAATGCTATCCACTAAATAGACCATCTATCGTCGCTTATTGGAGGCGCAAAAGACTCGCACCCACGTCGATCTGGAAGTTACGCTGCAGTTTCTCAAGAGCGCCGTCTACTATTTCCTTACGGACAAGGAGAACTCGCAGGGCCATTTGCAGGCCATTGAAAGCATCCTGGAGTTTACGGAGGCGGAGAAGAAAAAGATTAGTCAGGCACGCTCGCCAAAATAAAAAACCAGTTCTTAAAAATTATCGATTATAATAATTAGTAGCTAACTAACGAGTATAAAAAATTGAATTGCACGAGCTGCAAAATAATGTTTTATTTTTTAGTTTTTGGCTAAATGCATTATTTTGTTTATGTTTTATTCGAATTTATTTACAATTTTGTTTTATGGTATTTAAAATAATTTTGCTAAATTGAGACCAGACCCGAGAAAGAAGAAGAAGAGAAGTCATTGTATAAATTCCTACTAAGTTATTTATTATGTGTTTTGGTTTAAGGCTTGCATACGTCCACTAAATACATAAAAAGTGAAAACCATAAAAAATATAAGAAATTTTACAATATTTACGATTATATATTTTTGGTAGTTACAGAGTGAAATAGAGAAAAAAGAGAACGACGATAGTTAAAATGTGTTTCAAATGAAATTTTAAAAGTAAATAAACAAAAGAAATAGTTAAAAAATGTGTTTTAATTATGGGAGGTTAAATTAGTATTTTATATAAGCTCTAGGAAAGCTTGACCTGCTTCATAGATCGTATTCTAGATCATATGAACAACAACTGCCCACTGCTCCTCGTAATGTTCTCTAATAATACTCTACACTTTTTTTTATGGAAAACGCTCCAAATCACAACGATAAAATATTAAAATCTCTTACAAGTCAATTTTACAAGATTCAATTTTACTAATTTGTGTGTCAATACCATTTCATTCCTCAAAAATTTGCAAATAAAATTTAAAAACGTCTTGCAATTCAAAGCTCAATATTTTGCCACTTCACTTCAATTGGACTGAGTTTCATTTTCATTACATTCCTGCAAATCACACAGAAAAAAAGGAAATTTTTTAAACTCCTGTTAAGATCCACTTAAACGGAAGGGTACCAAACTCAATTTAATTCCTGCAAACCACACTGTCAATTTTTCATATCTTTGTCAAAATTTGATTCCCTTACGTGCTGAAACTCAAATAAATCACATTGAATAAATATTGGAATATCTTGCCAAGTCAATTTTTGATGCCTATGTTAAGATTCAAATTCAACTGAATTGTGTTTCAATCCATTCCACTTCGCAAATTACACTGGTAAAATTTTAAAATCTCTTGCAAAGCCAATGTTTCAAATCTTTATGAAAATTCACTTTAATTGAAGTGCATTTTAATTCCATTAAATTCCCGCAGATCACACTAATAAGATTCAGATCTTTAAACCCTTATCAAGATATATTTTATCTGAAGTATGCTTAAACTCCATTCCGAGTCAATTTTTCAAACTCTTTTAAGATTAAAGTTTAACTGAATTGTGATTCCATGTCATTCCATTCCTACAAATAACACTGATAAAATTTTGAAATCTCTTGCAAAGTCAATGTTTCAAATTCCTACCAAGACTATTTTTAATTAAATTTGTTTCGTTTCCAATAAATTCCTACTAAATTCACTGATAAAAAGTCAATTTATCAACCCTTATTAAGATCCACTTTAACTGAAGTATGCTTAAACTCCCTTCCATTCCTGAAATTCACACTGATAAAATATTTAAACAGTTGCAAAGCCAACTTTTCAGATCCTTAAAGATTTTCTTTAACTTTTTACTTTACTTTAACTGAAGTGTTTCATTAGCATTTCATTCCTTGCGTATTGAAACTGTACACCACATTGATACAATTTTGAAATCTCTTGCAACGCCAATGTTTCGAATACTTATCAAGATTTACTTTAGTTTATGTTTGTGTTCAATTCCATCCTATTCCTTGATCAAAAAGTTAACTTTTCAAGCTCCATTCTATTTCTGAAATTCACACTGATAAAATATTAAAATCTCTTGCAAAGTCAAATTTTCAGATCTTTATAAAGATTAACTTTAAATGAAGCGTGTTTCATTTGCATTTCATTCCTTACGTCTTGAAACTGTAAATAATATTGATACATTATTAAAAACTCTTGCTAAGTAAATTTTTCAAATCCTTCGCAAGATTTGCTTTAGTGTGTTACACTTCCATAACATTCCCTACTCGTTTAAGACGAAAATATTTACCAATTCAATCGGTATCATCAAATATTGCCGGTTTTTTTTACCTTTCATAGGTTTTTTTATCTGCTATTTAATTGCTTCGTAAATATAAAATAAACTTTTTTGGGCTGAGTCAGAATATAAATATTTAAAAATTATTATCAATAAAAGTTAGTGTTCAAACTGCTAATCACTTTGAGGAAATATTGGAACCCCTTAACAATTCAATTGTATAAATCCTCATTAGATTAATTTTATCTGAAACTCGTTGTATTTCAATTTCGTTCCTTGCTCGTTGAAGCCAAAATTATTTTGCTAATCTTCTATTCCATACAGCGGTATCTTCAAATATTACCTTATATTTTTATCTTTCATAGTGCTTTTTAATTGCTTAGTAAATATAAAATAAAACAACAAATAATTCGATTTGGGGATTTTTTTGGTTAAAAATAATCATAATTGATTCTCAGTAAAAGTTAGTGTTTAAAATACTAATCACGTTGGGAAAATATTGAAATCTCTTGTCAAGCCAATTTTTAAAAAATTTATTTATCAACATTTACGTTGACTGAAGCGTGTTTTAATTCCATTTCATTCCTTACTTGTTAAGGCCCGAATTATTTTTTTCCATTATTATTCTATTTTAATGCGAAGCTTCAAATATTACAATTTTTTTAGACAATTTTTCTAAAGCGTGATTCAATTCCACTTTATTCCTTAACCGTTGAAGCCGAAATTATCAGATAATAAATTATTAAAAATAATTGGAAATAAATATTGATTATAATCTAAGAATTTCAAAGAATATTTAAAAAATTATTTCAGCATAGAATTGCAGCGTTTTTTAACCTACATATTTTACCGATTCGATTTAATTCCCCTTTCAACAATTCATTCGGTTTCAAAGCACATAAAAAATTCCATTTCGGTTGAATTGGGAGCGCCAAATATTTGATTTCAAAACGAGTCTGAATAAAATGTTCCGATTCGTTTTCCGCAGCACTGCCGATTATCATTAGTCAAAATTGTTTTTTTCTTTTTCTGAAAGATTCTAAAAATTTAATCCATTTTGATTAAAAGGAAATAAGCAAACTTACATTAATTACTTATATGATGAAATAAAAAAAAAAACGAACAGAATGAACACCTAAGCAGTAATTATAAATATATTTAGAGTTATTTTGAAGGATAAAATTGAAATGAACGCGATAAATACTATGCATATTATTGCCTAAACACAAATTGCTCAAACTCAACTCAAAAAGCGTGAATACCTCTAATACAAAAAAATGTTTAGCATCATGTCCGACTAAAGTCAACTTTGTATGTAATTTTTATCCAGCGGTCAATTTCAATCTAGCAGATTTCATATATTATAAACCTTGTCATATGATTTGTAATGAAATTTATTCAACTTTTTTTATACATTTCATTAATATTTTCATCATATAACAATATGCAATCTATTAAGGTGCTAACTTAAATGTATTTATCCAAAATTTAAAATCGGCGCTCACTCACTTTATATTAAATCTAGCAGTCATGAAGTATTATAAAGCATGTCATGAGATTTCTAAAAATATTTATTATACTTTTTTAATTCATAAACACTTTCAACATTTAACAATAAAAAATCTTTTAAGCTGTTAACTTAAGTGTTTATTTAAAATTTAAAGTTTCACCAATCACTGTATATAACAAACAGCTTTTGTACGCTATCAAACCATTTCCCGTCACTTTCAACACAGCTGCTAACGCTTACTTACCAACACTTGCCGATACCAATACCGATAACTTATCGCTGCACAGCTGTTGTGGCTCAATACATTTGCCTAACCAGCGAGTGACGAGTGTAAGTGGAGGAGTAAATTGCTTTTTGCTGCGTTGCTGTGCTGTTGGTCGCGTCCGCATAAAATATTAAAACGGAAAAAAAGAAGCTAATACAAAAAAAAAAACAAGTGTATAGTGTGAGTAAAAAGCCCAAAGCAATGAAAATTAGTTGCATATAATTACAAATAATAAGCCAAACTACACATAAATAAATGTGCGTGCAAAATATAAACAAATTAGCTGCGCTTACGCATTAAAAAAAGTGTAGTAGCAGCGCCGTAGTAGAAAGTGCAGCAGCAGGCGCGGCCGCGGCAATGTGCGCCCGTAATGAATAAATAGTACATAGAGTGCTACATACATACTTACTAGTACATACTACACATACGTGGTGTAAATAAACCGGGTCGCCCACAACGCCGTAGTAGAGGAGGCAATGCCACGAGATAAAAGCAAAACTTGTACTTTTTGGCTTTAATAAAGCGGCTCGGCTCGAGTTGTGCATTTTGTGTTTTATGTTGTTCAAAGAAATTTGCTACAACGACCGCAAATACATAAATACATATACATATATGTACACAAGACATACACAGCGAGATAATCCTGCTGTGTAAGTGTCTGTGTCCGTACCATCAACTGCGCTGCTACCAACTACTATACAAGTTTTTTTTTGGTGTGTTTCACAGGAATTCTTAACCACAACAACAACAACAAAAAGCTGTAACTAAGCGGCTGAAATGTAAGTTTGCAATATTTACTTATATACCTACATATTGTTTTTTAAGACTTAAAGAGTAACTCTTGAGCTGAACTTGATTCTTCTTATTGAGCATTTTGACGCTGTTGCTGCGGCTGCAACGTCTCGACGTCGCGTCGACGTCAATTAAACCGGTTCATCTATAAATCAATCTGCACCAGAACTTTCTGCTTCCCCAAACCTCATGAAGTAGACAGACCCAACAGCATCTTCTCATGCTGCGCTGCATGGTTTTTGTTGTAGTTCTGGCTATGCAGTTTTATTGTATACACTGCAGTGTAGGGGGTAAGGGGCACATTTAGTTCGTGCAAAAAATTAAAAATGAGTAGAGAGAAGCCACAACAGCACGACAAAAGAAATCCATTTAGCCATGTACATCGATTTGTTTCTGGACAACCTGAGCTGCTTGCAGTGGCATTTGCCAGAAGGTGCGTCTTATCAGTGACGTAGACAGCTTTTATATTTTATGAGCTGCAAAAACAATAAGAAATTGTTGCTTCAAAATAAATCTTGTTGGAACTAGGGTAGACGACAATTTATATTTTATGTTTAAGGTAGGTCCAGTGGTGATAGTTTCAGGGCTCTAAGCGCATTGCTTTAAATTTGAATTATTGTATGCATAAATAACTTTAAGCCCTGGGGAGTTCCATCTGTTCTATAACTACAAATATTAAAGAAATGACAATTTTAAAAAAGGGTGCCTTTTTAGGAGTGGCTGAGCAACGAATGATTAATGGAATGAAATTTGTTTTCACTTTGTAGTTCATTTACCTGCGTTTTAAAAATGTCTAATATAGTCAACTCCCAACTCGACGAGCTGACGAGATATCCTGTAAATCAATATTTCATCACTTTTTCAATAACTTCTGTTGTTATTTTATTTATGGCAGGAACTTTCCTGTTGCAGCCAAAATTTATTGATGTTTGCAAACAATAATTTATTGAATTCAACTATTCTCTGTAACGGCAGAAAGAACTATAACCAGTTGATGCCATTGATTAATAATACACTTCAAAAAGTTTATTTAGTTTGCAATGGTGACTTATGAAAGTGTATTGGATTGTTTTCACTAAAAATTTAATGCTTAATTGTGGCTGCCATGAAATTTACGAAGTGCTCAATAAATGAGCTGACGTTTATTAAATAAATCTTCACAATTTAAAAGATTTACAGAAATAATATTATTGATGGTGATTTGGAAAAACTTACTGATTAAACAAGCCAAAATAATTGAGTTTTAAGAGTTTAGAGGTATAGCTGATATCTCATTATATAGGTATATCATTAAGAAATTGAACAAGCCAAAAACACCCTCTATAAATATTTGATCCCCAAAAAGATGCGTGTATGTATCAGGAAACTGTAATTAGATTAGAGATCTTTGCAGAAGAATAAACTTCTTTAACATTGTGCAATGGCACAACATTTTCTATGGGGTTTTACTAATGATTACGAATAGGTAAAGGTCGGTGCTTAACGTCGAAAAAATGTTATCATCCAGACTAAAATTTTTTTTACTATTTTGGGTTGCTAAATTTAAGATCGTTTCATGTTTTCGATGTACTTCTTATCAATATTGTACATTTTGTTTCATATATTGGATGTATTTCTTATCAATATGTACATATCCCACCTTCAACCTTCGTCGAATCTGGGGATAGTTGTCCACATTAGGACTCCTTAAACTCTCCATATAGTAGACTCTTTTATGTCTTACTTTAGCATTCGTTTATTGATTCTGGAAGTTATATGAAAATTTCTCATAACTTAAGCCCCTATCGGTATGAGTACATTTAGGCTTGTGCGAAGACTAGTCCTTAAAATATTAATTAAAGCCTTTTTATTATTTGGATATCGATCCAATTCTCTTGAAATAAGAACTAATGGGCTATTTGATGAGCCAGTAAACCTACATATACGTCGAATTTGATATTTATTATAAGATTTTAAAGTTATTTTAAAGTAAGATTCGTAAATTGCTATAGACTCTTTCATTGGTTCCTTCCTGTCTCTATAGGAACCTTATAAAACTCGAGGAGAACACTACTGAAGATCTAGTTGAAAGCCAACCGACTTTTGAACAGGCTGCTAGTCTTTAAATCGTTATTTAGACTAATGTGGGCTTACTAATCAAAACTCTTTATTATTTGGGAATATCGCTCAAGTCCGTTTAATATATAAGAACTTATGTACATATGTGTACTTCCGCGAGTCCCTAAAACCTTCATAACAGTCGGAATTGTCAGTAGGAAGCTTAATGCGGCAGTTAGGCCATATGAGATACCGATAATGGGATTAAGGGATAAGCATATAGGAGTAGACAGGAAAAAATGAGGGATTTAGGAAAAGTGGAAAGTGCAGGAACATGCTTCACGTGGCATTCGAACACGCCACCTCTGGGATGATAGTCTAGACTATCAAGGCCGCGGATTTGTCAGTTAATGCCTAAATAAGTAGCTCACATTTTGTAAGCTCTTTTATTTTCTATTTTATTACTTGTCTAGGAATTGTGGAAATATTTCGCGAAATTGTCAAAACTTGGAACCCCTGTCTACGAGAAGTGTACTACAAACGATTTACTTCAAAGTCGCCTAGTAAAAAGCAAATCTTTAATATCGTTGTGCAGTCTTATCAAAATTTTCTTTATTTTTAGGAACAGTGGAATTTTAACATAGAATTTTCAGAATCCCCTTCTGCCAGGAGCCCAACACTATGGATATAAAAGGTGGTTTTTTAGAGTTTTTGGCTTATTCGGAAAACAATATTTGAAATAAGTTTGAATTTCAACAATTTGCTAGCGTTGCTCTGGGTGTAAGTCTATCCATAATGAAATGTCAAACGAAATTCAACAAAATCCAACTATCAGCTGTTAAACGGGTTGTCAGATAAAGCAGATTTCACAAGAAATAAATCTGCTTTAAATGTACTTGAAAGTCACTTTGTGCGAAAGAAGTCTTTAAAATCGTTATGTAGATTAAAGTGAAGAGATATAAATTTGTGTTTATTTTTTTTAAAAAATATTGCTCCAACCCTTTCCCCTAGAGCTCTCCACAAACGACCTACTTGTCCAGTGGAAAATCTACGGTTGTAGAAATTCTTTGGTTTTATAAATTCCGATGCTCGATTTTAGAAATTATTCGGTTTTCGAAATTGTGATGCATGTACAGTCTTCCGCAAAGCTTTTCCACTGTTTACAGCTAAATTTATAGCTTTTATAAAGATCCGAAATCGTAAAGTTCACGTGTGGGTTTCAAAATATCGCTCCAATCTTTTTCCCTTGAGCTTTCAACATATGAGCTACTTATCTCGTGGAAAAGCAACGGTTTTAAAAATTCTTCGGTTTTAGAAATTTGGATGCACCATTGTACAATTTTCCGCAACAGTTTTCCATTGCGTACAGCCAATTTTATTCCATTTCCAAACATTATCACCAAATAGAATCCAAATCGTATGAAAACTTTCTGAACTTAGACAAAATTCACGTGTGTTCAGTGTATTTTATCGTCGATCTGTGCAAATTGTATTCGTTCCGCTTGTTTTCGATTAGTTTTGTTGTTCTTGCTGCGCTGCTGCCTGCTGCAATTCCGTCGGTTTTCCGCCGGGCGTCGAATCTTTTCGCTCTCACAGGTTTGTTGATTTTTTTCGAGGCTTTGTTTGAGTGTTTTGCTTATCTGCTGCTTTGCTGCGCTTACATTTGCGCATTATAGCTGCATTGCATTGCGAATGTGTTTCTCTTTTTTCGTACTTTTGATTATCTGTAGTCAGTCCCAGTTGCTGCACAGTGAAACCAGATGCATTAGCATAGGCTGCTTGCTGTAATTAATGTCAAGTGTTTGTTGACGTGTTTGTTGGTGATGTTGGTGTTGTTGGTTAAGACCTGGCCTGCTGCTGCTGCTTATCAGCTCTACCTGTGCAAAACACACATTAGTCAGGGCTTCGGCCCGGCACAGTGGGCAGCCGTAATAATTACCTTGCACTTTATTGCTACTGCTAATTTGCAGCTCACAGTTCTACGTCCGCCCACTGTAATTACCTTTGGTCAGTGGACGGACGGACGGACGGACCTCTGTGTTGCTACAGTCAAATGAAGCTATAAAAGCGACTAGGCAATAAAAAATAAAGTGCTTCTTCTTCTTGGCCATATTACTGTGCCTAAATAGAGCTAGAGAGGTGGACAGATGTCGGTGGGACGTGGAAACTTTTAATATGCAGAGATCGCAAGTGCAGATGTAGCAATACCCGGCAATGGCAATGGCCAAAGTTGTCGGAGAGAAAGCCATCGACATCAACGCGCAATTCCCCTAAGCAACATCAAAACCAAACTCACTCACACACACACACACACCTGCAACAGATATGGCAACACCAACAAAAAAAAAACGAAAACGAACAGAAAAAAAAATGATGCTGTCCCAGCTCTGTCTAGATTTCCCCACAGTAAGCTTGTTATGCTCTATTCTCCTCTATACAAAGCAAAGTTCCAAAGCTAAGTGGAGAGGTGTGGCAGCCCCAAAATTTACATATGTAAATATTTACCATTTCGAGTAGTTTTAATGCAACAAAGTGAACGAGAGACGACGAGAGACTCTTTGAAATATTTTATTTTCAGTTGCATTTTATTTTATCGATAATCTTGATTTGATGGATAGGCAAATATGTTGGATAGCACTTCAACGGGCTTATTAAGAGCTTGGGAGAGAGATAAAACTAAAACGTGCTTGGGAGAGGTTTAGCTGGGGGAAGAGACTTTTTAGAGGCTTTGTATATAGACTTGGTTTATAACTGAATCTTAATTGAAAAGTTTTTGGAGTCGGTTTTTATTATTAAATTCGGCAGATTTTTGGATTTTGTTTACCTTGTTTGTGAATCTTATGGGAATAACAAATTAATGTACTCGTCTATAACTTTACTTCGCTACCTCCAAATCAATACAGAATGGTACAGTGAAGGATACACGAGAGGCTTCTTGTCCGGCCTTCCCACCTTCAAAAAGTTGAACAAAATGTGTTGAGTGTCTTTTGCGAGCTGTGATATATACATATATTTAGTTCGAAGTGAAGAATCCTCCCTAAAATTGAATATTAAGTCCCCACCTACTAGTCCAGGTTTTTCTTAGGACAGAAGAAGAACAGATATAAAGTACTGCCAGTCTAAAACAAGTACAACAGTACATCAAACGCTCTATAATATAGAACTGCTAGTCAGTGCACTTTGTCTGCAAGGTTAAGAGAAAAGGAATTGAAGAAACTTCTTTCAAAATTGTATGACTGGAAAGAAAGGAATTTCAGAATCAATTTATTCGAGGAAATGTTCATTTTATAACCCTTAACCTCCTGGAATCTGTTCTTAGGCCTTCGGGTCTCTCTAAAACATTTTCTTTCAAATTCCTATAGAGATTACGAGACTTTTAAAAAATTTCTGAATTTCGTCACTTATTCTTGGAATCAGTTCTTAGGCCTCCGGAACACTCGAAAACATTTGACTTCCTTTGAAATTACTAGAGAGATACCGAGATATTCTTGATAAAACTTATGCAAAAACCGTCTCAATATGATAACTAAAGGAACAGTGATTATGAAAAAGAGGTAGGAAATTTGTACTTTTTAAGGCTTTAAGAACTTTTTACATTTTTTAAAAATTGAATTGAATGTAGGTTTTGTGCGGGGTAAGGCTTTGCTGTAAGGTACCTTACTTGAGAGCTATCGTCCAAAAGGCCAAAACAATGTGAAGTCTCTAACCCTACTGCGGCTTTGACCAAAATTCTATTGAAATTGATTTTAGCCCTAAAAGACGGCAGCCCAAGAGATTATTCTTTATCTATTACAAAGATTTCGCATTTTTATTATTCTTTCTGTTTATTCTCTATTTATTGCAAAGATTTGGCATTTTTATTCTTTTGTGCAAAATAAAATCTCAATATGGTACCCATTTGCTTTTTGTGTACATGATTTTATGATATAAACAAAAACCCGAAATTTTCGAACATTTAAAAGTGTGAATTAGAGTTTATTATTATTAGTTTATTAGAAAATGTAATTTTTTATTTTATTATTAAAAATAAGTTTTTACGACTCTTACGTGTCTTTGAGATAATAATAAAATTAGTCATTGTTTTTTGCTTTCGTCTACACTTTGGAGAGCATTTCGAGCAATTAGAGCTTTGCTAGAAATCTCAACGACTTTTTTCAAATCTATTCCGAATCGATTTCTTACAATATATACATAATATGCCCAAAAAATGTTCTACACCATATAAACACAATCGATTCGACTCATTTTGAAAATCTTTTGAACTCTACTGACAATACCTCGAAAAAAGAATGAAATTAGTTTCTTCTCATTCTGAAAAGAAAATATTTTTTTATGATCAGTGAGTTAGGCTGCAAATGATCATTAATCGATGTTAAATGAACTGTCTTAAAATTTATCGTTTGATTAATTAATTTCTTAGAGTACAAAACCAAGAGGTCACAAATTACCAAAATTGTAAAACTAATTTGGAAAACAAGTATGTAGTAGAGGGTTCACTCTTACATTTCTAAACTAATAGAGGAATCAATTCAATCATTTATTAATCAATCATTTATTGCGTTCAAATCAAAGATCTACACAAACGCCAAAACAATTTTTCGAAGCAGCTTTTCCGCTTAGGAGTGGGTGAAACTAGATTTTTGAGCGCATCAACATCATCGTTTGCAACGTTGAACTGTCAATTTATTCCAGGCAACTTATTTTTAATAACAATTCTTGATAAAGAACAAATATGATTTTAGTTGGCAAATATAGTTTTTAAAATAGATGGACATATGTTTTGGGTGCTGAACACTTGATCAAAAAATAAGTTATTATTTGGCAAATACAGACTGTAAAGCAGATGTATGACCTATAAAAAAAGAAGGTATTAATTGCCAAATAAAGACTGTAAAGCAAATGTAAGACCCATATTTTAAATACTAAATACTCTTCCGCCTTGGACAATGGGTATTCCTCAATTCTCCAAAAACTTTCTCGTCTAGAATGTTAGTCGCCGAAAACCCTTAAATGCCCAAACGTTCATAAAATGAAGCTACTTTGCAAAATTTGAAAGAATATTGCAGCATTTTGTAGATTTTGATTCCGATTTGCCATCTCATCGTTATGGATATAAGTTCCTATAAGTCCTACAAGTTCTATAAGGCCGTTAAAGTTCATCGTTATAGCCACACTTATATCTGGAGTAGGCTTTGGAAACACAGAGATAAACCGCATTGTAAAATTAACAAAGCCGCAGAGAAATCCAAAAAAAAGAGCTATTCAGAACAGCCACAACTCGCTCAAAGTTCACGAATTCCAAATCGTTAAGAAAAAGTGAAAACGGAAACGGACAATTATAGTGCATGCCAGCTTCGTTGCGTTGCCTTTGGTTAATTGTGGTCGCTTTTTTTGTGGCCTTTTCAGATAGCTGCTGAGCCCGATGCCACATAGCTGTCGTTTCGCTTGCTGTTGCACTTGTTTGTGCCACTCATGGCCAAGTGGGGTCTCCATCTGTGTGTACATGTAACTGTGTGCGTGTATCTATGTGTGCATCTGTGTGTGCTTGATTGACTGCAGCAAGTGCTGCATTGTCGCCCAGCGCAACTTTCGCATCTTTGGGTGTTCATAAAACGTTAATGACTTTTAAACGATGCCGCATAAATAGCTCTCCAAATTGTTGTTGTTGTTGTTTGTGCATGCACGGGCCAAAAATATTGCCTTGAAATTGTATCTCTCCTAACCTTATGCAAGCTCATGTACTCCCGCACAACAACAACCCGGTAACAACAGCAAATAAGTAGTACCAAACTGTATCGACACAAGTGCTAGCCAACAACTTGACTTGTCTACAATTACCAAGCATCATTGGCCTTATTTCTTTAGCTGTTTCTTGTTTTTGGCATCAAATAGTTGTTAGTGTTGTTATTGTTGTAGTTGCTGTGGTTATTTTTATTGGCGTAACTGTTTCGAATGTCACACGCTCTCAGAAAGCCAACGCAATATCGTGCTTGCACAGCTTGAACTATATTCCATATCAGGGCTGCAAAACTTGAGAAATTTCGTATGCCGATTTGAGTCGAAGGAGACTTGGGTTCCAAGCTGCATACAAACCAAGTTCAGTTTAGGAATTCAGCGTCCTTGAACAAATCGAACGAGAAACTCCCACAAATCGGTAAATGTCAAAAGTTTTGAAATCTTCCAAGTTTGAGTTAATTTTAAGCCATTTGTGGTACCTCCTCAAATAAACGTAACATGTAATTAACTATAATTTAGTTACGGCTAGTTTGGGACTACAATATACAGCTTGCTAAGCTTACGCTATAATCGTAACCAGGGCTACATAACATACAATTTTGTATGATACTTAAAAGCAATACCTGAGCCCACCACATCTACCAGAACAAATTCATCGCGTTACCGGCTCTCATTAATAGATTACTTTTAACATAATTGAATTTCCCCACGAATTTACGTAAATTCCCATTTGGCAATTTTGTTGTTTACCCAAAAACAGTGCTATTAAAAAATCAAATTATTTTTTAACATTTATGGTTAATGCACATGGGAAATTCAACCAAATTAATTTCGACAAATTTTGGAGAAAGTGAGTACCAGAACAGGCTGGAAGATTGATTTTTAGAATATTTTACAAAACCAATATTTAAGCCCAGAACATCTACCAGAACAAAATAATCGCTACACCGGCTCTCATTGATAGTTTTTTTTAATTTAGAATTTTTGAAAATTACCTTACAATTTCCTATTTGGCAATTTTGTTAGTTTATCCAAAAACAGTTCGGAAAATATTGGGCTTAATCTGCTGATAGGCTGCTGTTAAAAAATCTAATTATTTTTAATTTTTATGGTTGAAGCCCATATGAAATTACAATTAATTGATTTTGACAAATTTTGGTGAAAGTGAGTACCAGAAAAGGATGGAAATTTTATTTTCAGATTTGGTACGTATAGTAATTTCCTTACGAATTTACGTAAATTAACTTAGAATTCCCCATTTTGAAGCACAGTTGACAGTCAACCTAATTAATTTCGAAAAAATTTTGGGAAAAGTGACTACCGGAGCAGGCTGAAAAATGGGGTTTCAGAGTATCTTACCCGCAGTTAAACCAGAGTTGGCTGTTTTTTTGTAAGATGATTATAAAGCATAACAGTTTTTCTTGTATAGATTTCAAACCAAACATATTAGAAAACAAATTTTTTTTTATTATAAATTATTAAACAACAGGTCAGTACAAAAATTTAAATACATGTTCCAACTGTAGGAAAGTACGAAACTAGAGCTGGCAAAAAATTTGGGATTATACCAAATATCTGTGACTTTCTGCAAAAATGACCTCTTTTTCAGAATTTCAAACCCATCAATTATTTTAACGACCGCTTCCACAATTTCCCTACGCTTCATTCGTATTCAAAGAGTGAATCTTTATAAGACTTTGATTTAAAGTCTATAACTTTTAAAAATCATTTTATTTGCATTGAAACAAAAACCAGGGCTGGCATCTAATATATAGAAAAAGATTTTGTTTGTTCTCCCATTTACATCACCACTTGCTAAAAATATCCGGGTTCAAACTGGTTCGGTACAAATAACTTTAGCAGCCCTGGTCAGTACAGTGTGTGTGTGTGCATTTTCGTTTGAGAGTTGCTCCCCCTACCAAAACAAAACAAAAAAAAGAAATTTATATATTCTTTTATTTGCCCACTTAAAGCTTGAAAATGATTACGCGGCGTTTGCCATTGCCACTTGAGAGCTGGCCTCTCTCGCGTTTAGCGTTCTTTTGTTACATTTCTGTATTATTATATTATTATTATTACTTTTATTATTATGCTGCTGTTACTGCCGTCGGGAATTACAATTTTGGTTCTTGAAATTTATATTTTTAGCGCATAGTTTTACAATTCAGCCCACAACAATCCAAAGTATGTGCCTGAGCTAGGCAGCCATTGCACTAATGTAAATTTGTATGTACTTGAAGGCTTTAATACCCTTTCGGAAATTGGTGTTGATGTGTTTTGGTAGAAGGGTTTGTCAAGCAAAGCTGGAAAAGTTGGGTGGAGTGTTTTTTGTTAAAGGGAATATATTTTATCTGAACACTTAAACCATTTTTCAAAGTACTCGTTTTAAAACGAGCTTTTTGAAAAGCCCTTGTATGCAAGCAGTGCACTGCTTGGATTCATGCGAATCTGCTTTTGGATACTTTAAATTTTTAATAGAAATTGAGAGTAGCTATAGACTTGATTCCAATACCATTTTATGGATTGTTTTTACCATATCTGGAATGGTTATCTCTTTTGATCTGCAATTTTCGTCTAGGCAACTCATTTGACCTCGTCTAAACTTTCCCAGCCAATTTTTTTGCTCTTGTAAACGAAAGAGTAAAACACCCTAGAGTAGAATTTTTTTTTTTCTGTTTACTTCTCTTGAGATTTTGGGCTTCTACAAGAGCTTTCCATCGAAGTCTCTTTTACGCTGTTTGTTTAGCTAATACCGATGTCATGTTTTGCTGTGCAAGTTCTTGAAGGGCAGTCCGCCGCAAGGTTGTTTTTGGTCGTCCTAGTCGTCTGCTAATTTAGTTTGGATTTAACATGGGTTGGTCTAAGACCTTTCACATGATAGTAGAACAGTATCACATGACCATGACCAATTCCATGTTATCAAGTTCAAGTTATCAAAAGTTCTCTCTAATAAAATAAATTACACAATGTTACAACATCAAACTTTGAAATCAAGATTTTACCCTTTTAACTTGTTTTCCCCTAAGATTTTCAATTACTGGCATTTTTGGGTACAGCTTAGGAGGTACCCTCATTCGTCACCCCACGAACTATCGTTCACGTAAGAGCATTTTGAGTTCGCAGCCCTGGGGCCGGCTTTCCTTTCTCGTTTCAATTATTACTGTCACAGTTTTATAAGAGTCTGTGAGAGTATTAGTGTAAGCCTTCTCCGTTGCTAATGTTACTAAGCCCAGCCCTGGTCGTTTTTGTTTGATTTTTTTTGTATAGTTGGTTCTTTTTTGCCTTTGTCATTGCCGACAATTTTGCTTACGCATCTCAAAGCAAACATTTTCTATTCTATGTAGAGCATTTTCTTTTACCTTTGCTTTTTCCCTCGCTTACCGCCAGTAACAATCCTGTTTTTGTTTTTGGCTTACAATTACATGCATACTTACATATGTATGTACTGTACATAATGTACTCGTTCGTACTCGTACATAGACCGAGAGAGATGAGAGAGTACACTCTGCAGTTCTTTTGTTTTAATTGTTTTGTAATGCTGTCTGGAATGTGCGCTTGTCTTTAGTTTTGACTAATGAAAATGGCTTGATTATTTATGAGCATAAATTAAAAAAATTTTACCCTACACTGAACACACGGACGGACATACACAACACTGACAATTACTTGCTTAATTCAATTATGTGGCATATAAACAGAGGCGTTGAGTGAGGGGTGAAAGGCGGAATCTTATGAGTTACAATTAAATTGGAAATATTATTGTTTTTTAATATCTTTTATGGACTAATATATGTTGCGAAGTCATTGAAAATTGGATAAATTAAATATATTTGATACTGTGTCAACTACAACACCAAGGTCTTAAGGGTCCATGCCTAGCACTTCCAGTTCAGGGTTAACTTTCCTCATTTAATCAATAAACATTTTCAAACTTTGAACTCGTAAAAAGGCTTGACAGCAAACCATTTATTTTTACAATTCAACTTCAATTTACGAATTAATTTCTTTATTTCGATGTAGTGAACTGTAACTGAAATAGAGACAAGAATTTTATTTCATTTGGAAACCATTTAAGTTCCATAAACAACGCAATCAGTATCAATATTCCAATTTCTGGAGTTATGTTTTTGATTTGGATTACAATTTTTTTTTTTTAAGTTTATAGTTATTATAATTGAGCGTATCAGATTAGTGAGAAATCTAATCAACTCAAATTCCATATAAAGTTTAAAAAGGGGCATCTTCAGTAGATCTTCAGAGCCATTTTCCCACTTGCCCAAAAAGTCTTATAAGGTGTTGTTCTTTGTAGACTCCCCTCCTACTTATTCTATTCTGGAAAAGGGAAAGAATATTGAAACTATAAGACTGCTACAATAGTTTACCTCAAAAATGAACCTTCGTAAAAAAGCGTTATTAGGGTAAATTAGGGTCGAGAAACACGAAAATGGCAACCTTCTTCTTTTTTTTCTTAAGCACCGTTTTCGAGATATTTGCGAAAAACATGTTTTTGGTCACGTTTTACTTCTTCATTATTATTACATGAAGGACGATTAGATTGAAAGTTATTGAAGTGCTCTTTCTAGATTTCCAGATATATACATAGAGTATATGTACAGATTTACTTATTATTGAAGTTACAGGCAAACAAAGTCGAAAAAAGGAGTAATTTTTGATAATTTTTCAAAATTATACATTTTTGGTATGCAATCGGTTGAGTTGCGAAAAAGGGAATAAAAGAAACGAATTAAATCTGAAAAAATCAAGTATTCAAATAATTTTGCCAATTTTGATTTCTTTCTCAAGAATCTTCAAAGACCTTTTTCCACCTTTCGCAAACGGCGGGATCTTATAATGTATTGTAACTCCTTCAAGGGGTCAACCGGTTTAACCTAAGATACCAACCATATACAAATTCGGTGGGTTGATTCTGAAAGTAAATATTTGAAAGTATTTATCGATAACTTTACCATCCAATTAGCATAAATATAATTTAAAATATCAAAGAGTATCTTAAAAATTATTTTGCCAATTCCTTTTGATTTCTCTTCAAATAAACGTTCCGTTTCAAATCACATACCAAATTCTTTTTTGCAAAATTGAGATCACCAAACTGTCGGTTATAAAACATAAACTAATAGAATGTTCGGAAAATGTTTCAATTATATTTTTGGTTTTGTAAACTTTTGTTGCGTATTGGAAGCGTACTCCCTTCCCAAACCGAAGGTCGATAGCTTGATATCCCGCAGAGGCACTGGCGCATTTGCCTAGCAGAGGCATCGCTAGCTCAAAGACGCTATTCGCCTAAAAAAATCTCTTTTAATTTAAGAAACCGCCTTTCGGATTCGCCTAGAAGCTGTAGGTCCCAGTTCTTTTTGAACAGTTCTAAATATAGATCTATAGCCCCTCCTGGTGGCGACTCACAAAATAGTCTAGTCAGGAAATTATTATTATAATTTTTTGTTGTCTTATTGATCCTCTGAATTGCTGCTTTCTACGCCAATGCCAACCACACGCACACATTCTTGGTTTCATATATTGCAAGCAGTAGCTCCAACCGCCGCTGGAGTAACTATAAATTTATGAGCCATGTTGCCAGGGCCGCGATTCTACAAAGTTGCTGCTCTGTTTGCACTTGACAAAGCCAAGTTAACCACTACATACAGCAGGGCTGAAACGTTGACGCCAACGCAGTCCACGCAGCATATTTGCCAAGGTTGGCAGCTTCAACGTTGCAAGACCAAGACCAGCAACAGCCAGCAACAAGCCACGAGCCGCACAATGTTCCAACTGTCATAAATAATAATCAAGCAGGTATTTAGGTATTTGCCCTGGCCTGGCCTGGCTTGGCCACAAATTTCGCCATGCGCCTGGTATGGGTCTGGTCTGGTCTGGTGGTGTGGTCTCTGCTTGGGTCGTGTCGACCCGGGTATCTGGTAATTGTGTTGTTGGCAGCTATTAGCGCATGAACACAATCATCTAGCGGAAAAACACATAACGAACCGATAACAGTCGCAGCTTCAAACCCGAAGACGACTATTAACTACCAACTAGTTATATTTGTTCAACATAATTTTGCACTCAATAATTTGGAGTCATAGAGCGACGTGTGTTCCACATCATCAAATTGACAGCTCCATTTGGAAATTATTTATCGTATCTATAACTTTAACGTGGCCCAGACAGACATAAAGTACATACCACACCATACTTTGTAGTATTGTACTACATAACAATTTAAGTGTAACCTGTGGCCCTCAGGTGACATTATATTGATTGAATTTTTAGTTCAGATGCTTGATAATCAAACGAACCTTGGCAGGTGTGTGTAGGAGGCACTTAAGCTAATTGCATGGCGCAAGCTGCTTGCCAGTGCTGCCCATCAGCGGTTGAAAATATGAAGGGTGAGAAGAATCTTAACCGCTTCAATTATTTTCTAACCATACAAAGTGTACTTAGTGTCAATGGGGTTCTAGATTTGCAGGCGTAGTTAATCGTACCTGTTCCCAATGTTGCTTTAGATTAGATGACATGAACTAAATTTCTTGAAGTAAAAGACCAAAATTCAACGTCCCTTCAAGGCCAGTCATGCAAGACTAATGAGACTTCCCCAAATTAAGAGATGATGTTGGAAAAAGTTAACTATGGCTGAAGAACAAGGTAACAGCCGGGATATAGCGTCGGTATCCACTTCTAGGGTGAAATCGAGGCCTCAAGCTGGATAGCCCAAAGAATGAAATGAAGGTTGAGAGTAGCTATTACTTGAAATCATTTGATTGAGGGGAATATACAGCTTAAGTTAAATATTATCCAGTATTAGATTTCGGCTCTCAGTAATTTGTATTAGAAACAAACAGCTGATGAATCTGTTTTCCTTTTTGATTGTATAGTTTAGGATAGATTTTTCCCCGATTTGTATTAAATACCAGTAGCATTTCTTCTCTAAACCCAGCCCAATTCTCTATGTATCCACTGTCTTCTACTTCTTTTAAAGTTCTTAACATTCGATATTTATCAATTCGCAGCTCATTTACCTCTCTCACCTCTCTTTTCCGCTCTTATCAATTAGTTTAAGTTCAAAAAACTTTACAGCATTTTTACTCGCACCCAACAAACCTTTAAGCTCTTCGTCAGCTTTAAATGGTCTATCTGAGATCTCTTTAACCAATTTGTGCTTATTTATGGCCCTTATCGATTTAAGGCCGCATCTATACAACTTATGTTTTCATCTTAAATAACGAAATCATCATCAATTTAGCAAAAGAGATATTGGGAATATCCATTAACCGCAATTACTGGTTCGCATAAAGCAGTTGCAGTTGCTCTGACTTTGCGGTTTTCTGCTATGGCGTCAAATGTTCACAACATCCTGCCCGGGAACTGCAAAGCGGCGCCCAAACTTGCCACCATTAAAATGTTATTTCCTTATTATTGCCTTAACCTAATCGTATTTTCTTGCCTCTGTTCCCGTGACATAAAAATGCCAACGGAGGCCAGTGAACACACACAGATATTTATAATAAACGACCAAATATACTATATACCATAGGGGACAATTGTTACAAAAGACAATGATGATGATGATGCTGTCCCACAACATGTGTGACTGACTGAGTGACTGTTTGGCTGATTGCCGCCTGAATGACGTGACACGACGGACTGACTCCGTGTGGTTATGGTCTTTATCGTAGTCACAATAAAAATCATATTTCTATGGCATAAATTTCAAAAGCATAGCATTATGGCGGCTTACATTAACGCAGTAGCATCCACATCCACGTAATACTCGCTCTGGGCTCCTCTGTTCTTTTGTCTGTGCAGCCCGAAACTACTCGACTGGAAGCTCGACTCTACGCTGACTCTGACTATGCCCAGTGCCAGTACCTGATGCTACACTAGTACACTACTCTTGTTGCATGCCCCACTTGCTAAGCAGCCACAGCAGCCGTCATCATAAAGTGAAATTGCATACAAAAAAGGAAATGTAAAAGAGACGGAGCTGTGCGTGACTGTGGGATACACTGCAAACACTTTATCGAGAATAAGTTGAGATGTTAAGGAAGAGGGAATACTTTGTGACAAAGTCAATGTTTTGATTCAGATTTGGCGACTCTAGATTGTTTGCTAATAAAAGAAAATTGAGATAGGTTTTCAGAGGTCTAAAATTGAGATATTAGGAACGGGGCCGTAGAGAGAAAATCTGGGAGCGAGGGCTAAAATGTACCGACCCCTCTATTCAACCTTTAGCTTGAATCAAGTCAGTACGACAGTGATTACACCGATAGAAATTCCCCTCTTTCCCCCTCCCTCTCGTCGGACCTTTCGAAAATCCAGATATTCGAACATTTTTTCAAGTGTCCCAGTGAACTCAACTTGTCTCCGTCTTCAATACATTCAATCTTATATGGATGTAGGCCCAAATCCAACCACAAAATAAATCAGGTTGAGTTCTGCCACTATCTCCAAATCCGCGCATTGCTGTCGAATTTCGAAGTTTCTGTGTCAAAAACCATACTCTCTAGTGTTATTCAATCTTCGGAAATCCAGATCTTCGAGCATTATTCTAACTGTCCCATTAGCGCACTCATGACATTGTCTCTGTCTTCAATACATGCAGTCTTATACGGATGTAGGCCCAAGTCCAACCACATAATAAATCGGGTTGATTCGTCATTGTCGCCGAAATAAAATTTCTTTGTATGGATGTTGATACTTGTTGACTCTCTGGCGTTTATCCAATTCAGCTGATCGGCGCTAAGTTAACATTTCTGGCTCTTCTTCGATACTTCCCTGCCTTATGTTCCAAGCGAGTGTTCTCATGCTCAATATTTTGATACGTGGATATCGTTGGTTACTTTGACCACTTCTAAGACATAGGTAGGCAGGTTAAAGCGGAGTTGGGACTTAGACAACTCACATAGGCCAAGAGCAGGCCCTTTGTGATACCGATAATGGGAGCAAGTGATAAGGGTATGGAATAGACAGGAACAAATAGGGAAATAGGAAAAGTGGAAAGTGCAGGACCGTGCTTAACGTGGGATTCAAACCCACAACCATTCGTATGATCGAGGCCGCTCTTGTAAGACATAGGTTAGGTTAGGTTACACCGGTTGTACCCATGGGGTGGAGTCACACATAGAATGCATAACCCTTAGTGGTACCGGTTGTAAGACATAACAATTGTAAAAACTACAATTGCTATCTGGTCACCCTAAATAAGTGCTTACAATTCTTTAAATAGCTAAAAGATCAAACAAAATCTATTCATACCAACGATGATGGCTTAATCGTTTTCCAAACTTAAGCTGAGCAACTTTACATAAAGAACTTAAGATTTCCGACGCCTTCTTCCTTTTGTTACATACTTCTCACAAAACTTTTATAATACACTTTAGACTTTAACTATAGTGTATAAAAAACTTTTTCCAACACTGGCACGCAAAGTATTATGATTTCATAATATGCCATAAAAACACACGCACACACAAAAGTGGGGGGCGTAAGGCCGTGTGGGCGTGTTCATAACTAACTACATACCTACTCTTTGTAATATGCAAATTGCAAAATATTATGGCAGGCTTCTGTGTGGCGGTGGCACACAAAGGAGCACCCTATCGATAAGCAATTTAATACGATTATTATTTGACCATATGCTGCCAGGGCAGTCAAAAGTAAAATCAAGTGATTTTCATTTAGCACTTGAAAAGTTGTGGCATAATATGCTCAACTTAATTCAATATAAAACTTAAGTTCATCATTTGAGTGTAATTGGTTGGAATTGGTAAAAACGTAAAACAAATAGCTGAGTAAATTTTATGGAAATTAAAGCAAAGTGGTTTCCAGAAGTGGTGCTTTGGTAAATCAACTTTGTGAAAGGCTTTGAATGCAACTCAAACCAACCATATACAATCATCTTCAGAAGTGTATGTGAATTGATATCGTAATAAATTTGATTTTTAAAGAGTGTAAAAGCAGCTCTTACTCAAGACATATGTCACTTTTGCTGTCTAATCTCAAGGTCTCTGCACTTTGTTCTAAGGTTAGACAAAAAAACGCTGATATAATATTTCCAAAGCTTAATTGGTTGAAGATTGTGAGACTTAAAGAGTCGAAAGTTTTGTTATGAGTAGAAAAGGTAGAAAGCAATAGGAAATTTTCCACTGGTTGAAGTCTACTTTGTCAAATGATTTACAAATAGCCACCGAATTGCTTCTAAGGAATGGGTCGGAAATCATAGACAGATTTCGTTAGTAAGCTATAAAGTTTATCATAAGAGTCGTAATTTTGACAATAATTAGCTTAACCTACTGCTGTGTTCACACTAAGCCTAATGAACTTACAGTTCTAAGTATAAACATAGTATGTAGTTTAAACTAGCCTATAGGGAATTCGCAGGAGCGTGGTGAAGTCTTATAAGTTCCAAAAGGCAGTGTACAGTATTACCAGTGTTGGTATATAGCCTTTTGTTCCCGTGAGAGTTGCGATGTATTGATAAATCTCAATTGTCGAGGTTAACTAAGCATCATCTTCTTCTTCTTCAATCCCCATTTGCTGTTAGGCGTCGGGGTAGTCTTGGGATATCCATCTTCTCCAATTAGGTCGGTACCGCCTCTCTCTCTCATCTCTGCCAGGGCTCTGTCCCTTATCCTTCCCACATCCTGGATGCGATTTTCCCAAATTTTTCGGGGTCTTCCTCTTGGTGCATTGCCTTCCGTTCTCATTTCCAGTACCTGTTTGGCTTTTCTTGACTCGTCCATTCATGTAGATGTCCAAACCATTTTAGCTGTCTTTCCTCGATTTCTTGTATAATCGACTTCTTCTGCCCTACTTCTGAAAGTATTCTTTCATTTCTGACTATATCTCCCCTGGTTTTGTCCTGCGACCCTTCGTACGCACTTCATTTCTGTTGCCTGAAATTTACTCAGATGTTTTTTTAATAGCGGGAAACACTCGGTAACTAAGAATCATTTCACCTACTTTTATTTTAATTTATAAATTGATTCCCCTCTTTCTAGACTTTAAAATGAGTTTTTTAAGTTTTGCGATACCAACGTTCCAATGTCTGATAGATTTCAGAACCGTTAACAATCACTGAGCAGCTGCCTCCTTACTTTTGCTGGCTATTAAAATAGTTTTGTGCACTTTATGTAGTTCATCTAGTCAGGTTAACGAAAAAAAAACAAGTTATAAAAAGCTCGTTTCCAAGACAGTATGTCACAGAGTTCAAACATAAACATACAGCTTTTACTTTTCTCTCTTTGTTTTTTCTAGTTTCTCAACCTGCCCTATTCCAATTTGCCGTAGATCCATCCCATAAACCAGAATAGTAGCTTCGCGGACAGACATCTCTGATTTAACTATTCGCGTACTCTTTACTCCCAGGTACGTTGTAATAATGAGCATGAGCAAAGTTAATGATGCGGGTCACAGCAGCTGCAGAAGCAGCTCCGGCAGCCACTGACCGGAGTAGGGGGGCTGGGGTCGGGGTTCTTCGCCGGTTCTCCAAGCTGCTGATGAGCTACATAAAACGTCACGACCAAATGTCAAACCTCAAAAACTTTTCATTTGCGCTTTTCGTCGACGTTTTGTTGGTTTCATTGTTTTTGTTGTTGTTTTTTGTAGTTTGTCGCTAAAAGTTTCTTATAACGACAGTGGGACAAAACAAAACAAAATTTGCCATTTGCCGTTTGGGTTTGCCACTGATTTAAGCGTTTTAATTATCAGCGCAAAAAAAAAGAATAAAAATAAACAAAATGAGATCCGAGCAACTTTTTTGTGGCAATTCCACAAGCTACAACTGCAAATGAGCAATTGCTATGCAAACGCGAGCTTAGCATATGTACGTACGAGGGTAGGCTGAAAAGTTTTGGTATGGTAATGAAAATAATCATTAGGTGTGGAAATTTAGTCTTAAGAGATTTTTAACTTAGAATGTGTGAGCAATAACTTTGAGCGAGATTTGGAAAATGTTTATAAAATAGTTTTACCAAAGAAATTTTCAAAAGGTTTTGAGAGAAAAGATTGTGTACCGGAGATGCCTGACCCTCACAAAGGGGTGCTCTGTACAGTTTTCACGAAAACATCATGTGTGTTCATAATTGAATATGGAAACTTTTGGAGTTTCCAATTGACTAATATCTATGAATTCCGTAGTATATTTATTACCTATGTATTAATAATAATTGTAATATCTGTGTTAAGGCAATATAATAAAATGTGTGCAGGTGCCGGCAATAGAGAGATTTTGAGAGAAAAAGTGTAATACAGGAGAAGTCTGACAATGGGATACCCGCGCCTAACCTGGCTAGCAGACGCTACAAATTACTCAAAGATTGCCGTTGATTGACGATACAATTCATCCGCCTTTCATTGGGTACTCTCTTTAACCCTTAGACCAAGTATGTTGGAATGGCCTAAAAAATGAAAACTCCCTCTCTTGTTAGCCCTGACCAAGACTTCCACACGGGTTGGTTGCCGTATCTTCATCAAGGTTGTTTAGGTTACCAGGTGTGCACCACGTGGAGGTTAGAGTAGGAATTGAGTGCTGAGTCTGACGATAAAAGGATACCATCGGAGACATCAGCACTCTAAAAGGATACCATCGGTGACATCAGCACTCTAGAAGCACCCCTAAATGTTCACAATTTAAAATATTTTTTTTATTTTTCTATTTCCATTTCCTTTTAATATTAATCAAATATTATGTGTACATAATAAGGGTAAGTATCTGTGTCAAGGCCATATGACAAAAAGTGTAGGAGAAAATATGGGTAGTCCACACGGAGTTTTGCAGTATTGTTTATTAGGGACACATGAGCCACATTCTCAAATTTTGTGTCTTTAGGTCATGTGGATCAAAAATTGCCCTATAGTTAAATTTTAATCCTTTGGTTAAAATCAATTCGAAGAATGCATATAAATAAATATTAAACGTGTTCTAAGAAAATTTTGTGACGATATCGTTTCTGACTTTTGGGTCTTTGACCGTCATCAGCACCGAAGGTCTATTGCAATCGTAGGTTGCTTCTGGGCGCATCTAGACGTCTGCAGCATTGTGTGCTTTATCCCGGTTGGACACATCAAGCCTAGACAGGCCACTAGATACATAATCTGTCGACAGGCTTTCTGCGCTGGAGCTACCGTCATCTATTTCTTGACCTCATGACCTAGCCAACGCAATCGCTTTAACTTAATGGGTTCAACTATGTGTATGTCGCAGAAGAGCTTGCACAGCTCATCGTTTTTCTTAAACGGTACTCACCGTCATACGCAATAGGAGACCAAAGGATCTTAGGTAAAATTTTTCTCTCGAAAAAAACGTCGACCTCTCAATTTGTTATGATGAGAAGCCAATAAAAGTCATTGAGTGTTAAATGAGAGACTATATGCCGGAATACCTATTAAGTTCTAAGTTTTTTCGTATTCAAAAATTGTCTTTTTTCGAAGCGATCTGTGAGAGCTCGAATTTTCATTGTAATGTAATGTAATGATGTACTTCAAACGTTATTTATACAAATCAAGATTAAGTGATTTTAAAATTACATTGACTAGATGTCCAGCTCGTCACCAACAATCGCTATATCATTTCAGAATCGACAACTCGTCAGTCGTTTAATTAAGAGATACCAAGAGCTCAGAAATCGTCTTCACGGTCAAATATTTATGCAATATTGAATCTACGCTAGTGGAACTAATGGTGACCTATGGTCTAATCTTACGATAAGCATGGATGGTTTCTAAGAAAACCAGTGATTTGTGCCGACGAATTACGTAATTTGTCCGTGAAAGAATAGCGCCACATTTGAATGCTCATAACCAGCTGTATAATGTAATTATTGATGGTGCAGATAATCATTGATGACTTCTTGAGATATTTTACTCTGCAAAGTAATCTCGCAAGCTTCACAATTGAATCTCACAAGCAATAAAACAAATAACGATTTATAGTTTTAGAGAGTTTCAATGTATTGTATTTTACCAAAGAATATAGAACTAGTTAGTATTTTACGCAGTTCTCTGCTAAGAGCTGGTCACACTAGAACTACCAGTTTCCCATATTTTAAAAGCCAACCCACGTATTTATGCATGTATATCATTTGTTAGCTTCCAGTTTGCTCCTGTTCTGCTACATTAAACACTGCAGAATCAGCTGTGGGCTGGCTTTGGGATTTGGGTCAGCGTTGAATGTTGGAAGTTATTTGGCGTACTTTTTTTTCACATTTTGTATTTGCAACAATTTGCAGTCCATAGAGACAAATGCCGTCTAAAAAACCGAGGCAATAAGTTGGAGCAAAAGCGTTTTTATGCCTGTTCCATACAAATTGTGAGCATTTGTGGAGCAATATGCTCCGGCAGACTGAGCTCTCTCTCTATATTTACTTTTAATTAAAATGCGTGTCAGGGATTTTTTTTTTGTTTTAGCAAGTTTTCATTGGGACATGCTGAAATTAGCGCAGAAATCGCTTTTTTCAGATTTAAGTGAAGACAAGTTTGGAATAACTGATGCCTGTCCATATCAATTTATGGCATACACGCGAGACTAACATTTCTCCTCTACGGCTTTCGAGACAGGTTTTTCTGTTTCAGTTTTTCTTTAATTTGCAAACATTTATTTTGCTGCGTATCTTTCATAGTAATCGGCATCATCAACACTTGTGGGTCGTCCGTCCAGTCCAGTTGAGTTGAGTTCAGTCCGTCCAGCCCAGTCCCCAGTGACATTTGATTTATGTGCAGTGATGCCTATCAAATAGCCATAGAATTGAGCTCGCCAAATTGGTATTAATGTTTGAGCATAAGCCCAAAAAGCTTTTGTGTGAAGTACTGTACCACAAAGCTATTCTTTTTTCTATTATAATATGCAATATAGAAGAAAAAAGATACAAAAAAAACCTCAAAACCTCGTGGTTTCAACAGCTGTCTCTAGGGACGCGAATATGCGTGTGCTTGCACAGCTTTTTTGTTTTTTTATCATAGACCAGGCGCCCTGGATTGGCCCTGGTATTTATAGAACTTCAAACAAAGTCAGCATGTGGCATGGCGCTATTGTTTGGAGCATATTTAACTAACAAAGTTAAACATTTACCACAAAAATTTGCGTGCGTCAAGTCGGGGTTTTA
>JBAMAX010002467.1:0-84634 GCA_037043745.1 Chymomyza amoena
ACATTGTATCTGTTTCACAAAAAAACATTCGATTTTTCTTAAAAAGTATTAGAAACTTTTTGATAATGGGAGCTATAAATAAACACTGCTCTGCTTCTAGAACTTACGATATAATACAATTATTGAGAATTTTTTATCTCAATTTTGTTTTAAAATGTAGTTGAAATAAGATTAAAACCACCTTATATGTTCAGAATATATCGAGCTTACTATTAGAACTTTCAAAAATTCTTATATTAAATTTCTTGTCAGATGGCTGATTCTGAATTTAAGCACAAAAAGTTTTTCATCTAGTCCGACTTTTTTCAAGCGGTGTAGGTTTTTAACTAAGATTAGGATCAAGTTAATTAAAAAAAAAATAATATTTTCCATTTACAATCCTAATTATTGTTGAAAATTTACACTGTGTGAAAAGTCGGTCTAGAACATCTTTTTGTGGACCAACTTTCAAATAAGAATTTTCGAAAATTTCAATAGTAATTGAAAAAAATAAAATTTTTATTTTTTTATTTATAGAGTATTTAAAATTTGGCGTCCTAAACGCAATCTCACAGTATCTTGCTTTTATTAATTTTTTTTTGCGGGCCCTTTTTATGACTTATTCAATTCAGCCGAAACCGGCGCTGCTCGAGTTTATTATTACACTTAATGTGACTTGATTTATAACGAGAGCTCCATTGCTGCAACAATTTGCAGCAGCATCAGAAGAGGCAGCCGCATCTCCATCGCCGGCTACATGCAAACGGCCCATTGAACGTGAGGTTTGGACTTGGACCCAGCTTGGACCCAGCTGTTGAAATACAATTCACAAATCTTGAATGCTTCAGTGAGCGCTCTCCTCTGAATCTGACCAAGGTGACCGTCATCGACAACAACGTCAGCGACCTGGTATTGGGTTACATTTTATGCTGTAAAGCCTTCATTTCACACAGTTACTTTTTGGGCTTTATGCAGGGAGGGAGAGAGGCCAAGTTGGAGCTGATCGACCCAAGACACGCCTGAGATTTACACGAACTGCTTTTTAATTAGACCATAAATTTTTTCGCTTTATGTAAAAGTTGCAATGCAATTTGCAGTTTATTTCAATGTGCGTGCATTTTATGCATCTAAGTGGTTTATAGTATATATGTATACCGGTATGTACATATGTATATGTATATCACTTCCACATTTTCATAATTCCGCTCTGAATAAGATTCAGATTTCTACACAATCCGGAAGTTTCCATATATTGTAAAAGTATTAACCTCGTCATTAACTGGACACCCTGTTGCGTTGTTGTTGGGATTGTTGTATTGTAAACGGCTTTGGCTTGACTTGGCCAAGAAAGGAAATAGAATTCTTTGCGGCGGCACAAAGACTTTTCCAAAGTCATTTTAATGGTTTCCGCTTTTTATGGTATAACGTGCTGGGGTATTATTGGTAAGAAATTAATAGAAAATTAATTGCCATGTATTGGTATTGGTAGTATTCGTTCAAGACATATTTATGTTTTGTTGTTGTTGTTATGTAATTGATTTTATTTTTTATGGCCCGCTCACGGCTTATTGCTTTTATAGGTTTAAAAACGTGTAAACGCTTACATAATGCTTTGTTTGTTTATAGCTTATAAGCTTGAATGGACTTTCTTTTTGGGGGAGCCCATTTGGGGGACCCACATGCGAGAGTGCAAGTAAAAGTATTACCAATGGTCAGTAAAACTAATCATTTGTTAGATCTAGCTAAAGGTGGCTTACACGAGAGAAACCCTTTAACTCAAGCGGAGTTAGTTTCGGTTTATTTTGAGTTAAAAGTACAACGCTTTTAATCTGATCTTCACAGTTTTCCATCAAAAGTTGGTCTTAAGTGTAAAAGCCAGGCGTAGCATCTTCACGGTTATCCAAAGAAGATGATCTTAAGTTTTATAGACAAGTACAACATTGGATGAGGTTGTAATGTTGCTCTTTGAAAAAAGCGCCAAGCTAGAAACATCTGGTTATCAGTTTGGCACACTTAGAGAGTAGTTCAGCCTGTTCTGATAGATTTGGTTAAGAAACTCTTAATCTGGTTTTTAAGAAACTCGTTGGCAATCAATGTATAGTCCATGAGAGCTCAACAGCGCCTAACTTCGAGATGAGGTCTGGAAAGAAATACTAAGTTTTAACAGAAAGTCGCAAAAGTTTATAAAATTTTCTAATGAAAAAAAAAAAATGCTCTAAACTTCAAATAGAGTTAAAAAGTGTAATTTATTCTACGCAATTCAATTAAGAATACTTTCTAAAAAGGAACAAAAAAAAAATAATTTGTAAAAAAGAAGGGAAAAACACAAAGTTTATAATGAGTCCAGTCGCCCGACTTACTTATAACCTCGAAAATTTGGGTTCTCATTGAAAGAACCACCTTCTATCTGAAAGTGGGATTTGAGCCCATTCTTCGGTTATTGTCGTAAGCAGCTTCTGCACCGTCTGCAATTTGCGTCCGACTACGTAGACGTGACGGGTCAGGTTCCCCCACATGTTGTCAATGGGGTTTAAGTCCGGCGATGTTTTGTGTTTTTGAAAAGATTTTGGCAAATCTGTAACAAATTTTAGATTCGATCATTCACAACTGTGGCATTCTTTCACAAATGAGAGGAGGTGTATAACCTCCTTCGATCATGGGAGGTATCTTAACGTTGATAATATTATGGCTAATCTGAAGCAAATTTTTAATTCGTACAGGCTCTTGCCTGAAACATTCTCACACAGATCAAATTTTGAGATTTATTAAAAGTACAGAGAATATTATGTTTGGGGATTTTTGAAATAGTGGAGGATCAAGCCATCATCGGAATACGAAAGGTGCTCCTCATTTGATGGTATAAGATGATTCTCCAAAATTCGTTGATACTTGTCTGCGTTTAAAGTTCCATCAATGAGGGCCAAATCACCAACTCATAGTAGGAGAAACATCCCCAAACCATACGGGATACCCCTTGCCTTACAGTTCGTCTTAGATACTCGTTCTTAAAGCGCTCTCCGACTTTACGGCGTACGTAAAACATCCCATCTGAACCAAAAAGGCTTATTTTGGATTCATCAGAAAATTTGACATTTCGCCAATCATAAGACTCATGGATTGTGCCCATTGTAGCATTTTGAGTCGCATTTTTAAGGTTAGGACCGCAGAGCCAATATGGCTCCTTTATGGAAATCAGTCGTTTGAGACTTTTTTCACTATTCTCAGAAAGCTTTGAGATCATACAACTTATCACTTATTAAAAGTTAAGTAACACACGATTACAACTAAAAAATTTCAAGTCGATCGAAACTTTTATGCGGCGCCCACGACGCTTAAGATTTCTCATTTATAAGCGCAAATCAGGTGTCCGGATATTTTTGTCCGCTACTGTAATAACTGAATAAGTGTTCCATCGTTTTCCCCGTCTTCAATCAAAAAGACCGCTCTCAAGAAGGGAACTATTTAGCTGTGCCTATAAGCTGATGTCTAGATTAAACTGGGCATGAAGTGTTTTAGCCTCTTTGTGTTCTCCTTCATATCAGTTAAGATGCATAAATAAATTCTACCATTGCAAAAAGTATATCCAACTAATAAGTACCTTAAGATATTTTTGTTCCCTGTCTCTGGAGAGATTGCCAAATGATTTCTGGTAGAAAACAATCGAATTGTGAGGATAATTGATGGACGGCTATCAAGACGCAGGGCTGTCGATTTAAAAAAAAACGCCAAATAACAGATACTCTTTGGTATGTTAGGAACAGAAATCTGCATAAAGATCTTATAAGTATATCATAAACAATCTAAGCGGGGGATATAAAAGTTGATTATAAACTCATCTATAGACCAAGTTGAAGACTAAAAAGACTGCACCCGTCTTAAAAAATCCTAAAGGTTGGTAACACCGAATTTTAAGAAATCAATAAAATGGTATTCACAATGTATGGTATGTACATCATGTAAATTATTTTTTGTTTTTATTAATATAATAAAATAATTTCAAATAATTGAAATACATCCCCTTAGGGCCGTAGACAGAATCCATGAATATGTACAGGGGATTCGACAAAAAAAAAAAAAAAAAAAAAGATTAAAGTTCCATTATTTACACTTTTATTCTGAGTTAGTAGGTGCTTATAATTGTTAAGTTATCAATAATCTAACAAGTTTACATACCGAAGAATCGCCTACAGAATGCAAAAGACTTTGAAAATGTCTCTTAGATGAAGCATTACTGGATACCAGTAGTTTGTGTCGAAAATCTTCCAGCTTTCAGCTTATTCTGTCGCAAGTTTCATTCCTTATGAATAATATAATACAAAGATCATATAACGACCAAGTTTCCCAATTGTCATTAAAAACATGCCCTCAACTTCTACTGAAACAACTAGTTTTGTAAGTCACCTTTATACCATGGAAAAGGCCTTGCCTAAGACTTAAGTCACTACGCTTTTCCAGACTTTTTTTTTTTTAACTTGCTCTCTAATTTCAAAGTTGGATTATATTTAAATTGCCTGAGAAAAAATAGCTTAAAAAATACTTTTATTGTTTAAATTGTCAGACAAACTGTAATTAAAAATCTGGCGCTTCAAGCTAACTTTTACAATTGTAAAAACCTTTGACTCAAAGTACCCATTATTATAAAAATAGTCTTCAAAGTCATATATATAAGCTTTTAACCTTTGACCCAGAGTACTTGTTATAATCATGCTTTTCAAAGTCATATGTAGGCTTCATTTACAACGCCTTGACTAAAGGGAGAAAGCTGCTAAAAAGGCCTGTTGGAAAAAGGTAACGTAGGGTTTGACTAAGTTTACATTTAAAGACTAGGAGAAAGAGAGCTATTTGTATCATAGAGTCAAAAAGCCTTCTGAGGAGACTGTCTGCCTACATCAGGTCATAAGCAAGTAGGTCTGTTGAAGAAATGTGACGTAGGGTTTTACTAAAACTACATTAAAAGACTAAGAGAAAGAGAGATATTTTTATCACAGAGTGAAGAAGACGTAATCATAGCAAAGGCTTCTGAAGAAACTGTCTCCCTAAATCAGGGTGTAACCAAGTAGGTCTGTTGAAGAAATGTGACGTAGGTAACGTTTTACTTAGTTTACATAAAAGACTAGGAAGAAAAAGAGAGTGAAGAAGGAGTGATCATAGCAGAGGTTTTACCAAGTCTACATTAAAAGACTAGTAAGAGAGTCATATTTTTATGACAGAGTGGAGAAAGGGTCATAGCAGAGGCTTCTGAAGAGTCTGTCTACATAAATCAGGGTGTAACCAAGAAGGTCTGATGAAGAAAGGTGACGTAGGTGACGTTTTACTAAGTCTACATTAAAAGACTAGGAAGAGAGAGATATGTTTTTATCATAGAGTGGAGGAGGCGTGATAATAGCAGTGGCTTCTGTAGAGACTGTCAACATATATTAGAGCGGAAGCAAGTAAGTTTGTTGAAGAAAAATGATATAGGGTTTATCTATGTCTACATTAAAGGAGAAAGAGATATATTTTTTATAACTGAGTGAAGAAGGCGTCATCATTGCAGGGGCTTTTTATGAGACTGTCTACCTAAATCAAAAAAAAGATACTTCTGTTTTATGGTGACTTCTTTCCAAGGTGGCTAAGGAAGCTTGTGGTGTGAAATCCTGCATCAGGGCGTCACCTGTTCTATGGTCAGTTAAAAAAAGAAGTATGGATTTAATAGTAGTAAAAGTCATGGTGGATACATGTATTGCTATGACAGCGTAGAAGAGACGTGATCGAGACGGAGTCTTCTCGATTTTGTATCAGGGTAAAACCCAGTAAACAAAGAAATGGGAAAGCAATCAAAGATGACGTCTTTTAGATATTCCAATAAAATACCAATTATTAATAAGATAAACTTAAGAAGTGATCGAGACCGAGTCTTCTCGAGCTTGTGTCAGGGTAAAACCCGTTTAAGAAAGAAAATAGGAATTGAATGTAGAGTAGATGTAGAGTAGATGCTCCAATAAAATACAAATTATTAGTAAGATAAGCCTATTTTTAAACTTTTTAAGATAAGCAGACAAAAATCTCTAGCTGCTTTTGAAGCACTTAAAGACATATCTAGCTTAACAAAAAGTCCCAAAAACTTTGTATATGGAACATCAAACTCTTAACCTGTTCGGACAACTCTGCAAAGTATTAAAAACTTGCCCTCGATTTTATATTCTAGGCTTAGGCAAATTTCAACTTTCGGACAATCAATTCAGTCGACTTAAAATAAGCCATAATATGTTATTTATCTAACGATATTCATTAAGTTTACATAAATTAGGTATTTGGTCTAGTTTAAGTCAATATTTAAATCAAATTCTATGCGCATTTGATGTTGTTGGCAATAAAACCAAATATAGAAGAGATTAGCAAACCAGTTTCTTCGGGCTCATTACAAGATATTCTATTAAGCACAACAAGCTGCGCAAATTGTTTCTGTCTATAAAGATTTTGACAAAATAAATTAAATTTTTTAAAAAAATCTTAAACATGCGCTCTTGACGTTGTTGTAACTTTCGAAATATCTCGCTGAATGAAATATCTTTTGGCGAAATCTCATTACCACGCCTTTGACGAGTTGGATTTTTTGGGGTTTGGCACAACAAGAATAGCCAAGGGGATTATAAATTAACGAAATATGCAAATTTCTATGGAATCAAACTGCCAGTCAAAAAGTCTAACACTTGAAGACGTCGGACGACGGACACACTTTGTGTAAAACAACATTAATCTTAAACTCAGCATCAACAGAAACAGCTAGAATAACAACAACAATAACAAAATACTACAACAAAAACAGCTTGTAAAACAAATTCTACACATTTGAGTAACGTTACAAAGATTTTGGCCAAAAGCAATGAGCAACTTAACTGAAAACAGGGCCGGAATAGGGCTATGTAAGGGCCCCGCAGATTTCGACAACGATTTGACGAAATATATTAGATAGGTAGAAGCAAAAAATTATGTAGGTGTAATAGCCATTATGGTAAACTAATTTTTAAAATGAGTCCAAAACCGGCATGGCCATATTTTTCAGGCGTCTTATTTGCTTGATTGCTGGAGAACTATTTAACGATTAAAAGTGTTGGAGAACTCATTTTGTAGATGTTTGGAAAACTATTTATCGTAGAAAAGTGATAAAAAACTTATTTTGTAGATAATTTCAATTATAACAAAATAGAAGGGTAACATTTCCGTAAAAAACCGACTTATTTTGAGATATACGCAAATTATTTGAAAAACACGATTTCCAGCATTGAACTTTAAATAGGCATTGAGCTTGAACCAAACATTTAACAAGTTAATTTTTGTCTGGTAGATAATTTTATCATGACTCTGCAATTGATAGATAAAAAGTTATCGTGCAAAAACCCTTCCATGATACATATATTTCTCACAAATACGAAAACTCGGTTTTAGACTTAGAACAAGGTCCCTTGGGGTCTCGAAATAAATCTTTTCTTGAATCCTCCTTCTTTTAAAGTGAAGTAATAGCTTAAAAATTGAGTTCGAGAAGTAAATCTTTTCTTAAGTCCTACTTCATCTTATTTTAAAATGCATAATTAGTTAGTCTTTATGCAGCGACTTTTAAAAGTAAGTGTCGATTCGTTTTGATGAATTTATTGCATTAAAACTAAGTAAATCTTTTCTTCTAGGCTAAGATGAATTAGATGATTAAGTTTGCTTTCTTTTAAGTAAAAAATTGATTGATATTAACACGCGTTGTGACTGATAAAAATAAATTCTGATTCATTTCTACGCCATAATCCCATTTATATTGTCTTTCGAAGTTAATCTTTAGTTTAACGCTGAGAAAAATCAGATTCTAGGATGAAGTCGATTTTTAATCAACTTAAGTTTTATTATCTTTTGTTCCAAAAATGTTTTCTTTTAGTTGTAGAAGATTGTTTTTTAGAATAACTCTGTAGAATCCCTTCAAATGTTTATTTCTGACATGACCCCTCCCAAAGATAAATCATGAATCTAAAGACTGGCTCGATATGGCTTTATCCCACATATATAAGGATAAGTGACGACAGCGACATCAACACACCTATAGTACCTTGTCAATGCATGTGTGACGTCACCGCGCCACTTTCATAAACGCAAGCTAAGATGTGAATGTATTTTATGCTGATCTGAACATAAATTATACTCATGAGTGCTAGACAGTTTTTTATTTATAAATTATTCTGTAGTTCATTCCTGCCTTAGTATTGTTGCCTAGATTTTTGTAACCAAATAGGTTCATAAACGATCCTGAAAATTATACCTGTCTTGAGATGCACCGTCAATTTTTCTAGACCGGCAGGTTCACAGCTCGGGCGGAATTACATGCATTGTTTTTTCACCGACTATCATTTATAATAAAAAACCTCGAAAAACCTCTTTTCGTTAAATTAAGAAAAATAAGTAATAAAAATTATTGGTAAATTGTCCTTCAATACGCTTCAAAAGATATTTATTTTTTAAGGGATTATTAATTATTATTATTTTTGATATTTATTTGAAAACTTTCTTTATATTTCATTTAAAATACTGTTTTTTCTATGTATTTTAATTAAATTTATTTTCGTTATATTTTATTTCAATTTTTTTTTGTATTAATTTTCAATGAAAAGTAGGAATAATTCGTAAATAAAAATAAATGGTTAATTATAACTTCAAAATTTTTTAATTTTTAAAACTATTTTTATTTAAAATTTTTCTTATTTATTATTATTTTTTTTTCGGATTTCTTTTTTTATTTCGTATCTATTTTTTTTTATAATTTATTTACCATCTGTCTTCAGGCATTAAGTAAATTTGCTAAATAATTAATAAAATTAAACTATAATTTGATAATAAAAATAAATGGCTAACTATTACATTAAGATTTGTATTTTTAAGTAAAAAATTTACAGTAAAAATATATTTTTATCAAAATAAATTATCATTATTGTTTTTTTTTTACAGTTCTTTAAAAATGTCTATATTTTATGGTTTGCAATGTAAAACGGTTCTATAGGTTTGATTCTTTTTTAACCCATAACTTTCATTTACGTTACTGTTTTTTTTTACAGAGAAATTTCTTTAAATCTAATAAAAATAAACCTGCTAAAGAAGTTGTTCATTCACCGAAAAATGAACTAAATAAATTAAACCTGCTTTAGAATTTGTCGCAATTGAAGCAAACATTTCAAACACTTCTTTTCATTTACATCTTGTGGGGCCCCCTTCATGTAGCGCCCATGCTCTAATCCAGCCCTGACTACAACGCATCAAATTCTACCAAAACTACCAAAAATTTTTCTAATGTTATGTGTATTCTTGTACAGAAAGAACTATGGCACAAAAGTTTGTTGGCCCCGTAACCCAGTAAAGTTCAAATGTACAAATATTTAATTATCATCTGGCAAAAGAAACCTTTTTTTTCGTTCCAAACATAATTTTCTTTTTACAACAACTTTTATTTTTGAATATTCATGTTTATAGATGTTCATAGATGTAATAGGCACGTTGTAGCTTTTAATAATCAAACAAAAATTCTTTATGCTAATTGATTCCATTGTGTTGTTGTTCTTCGGCGTCTTCTACTGGTTCTTTTGTTCGTCGGAGCGATCTATTAATTTGAGGCCGTTAAAATTCTAACAAGATTTTATTTGGCTATATGCAGCAAGGTGCCGGTGCCTCTGCGGCATCGTCGTCTACTTTCGATTATGTGACTTTTGTTTATAGCTTTATTATAATGACCACTTGTCCAAGACGTGCCTGCCATGATTAATTGTGGCGCTGTGCCACAAACCACAATCCAGTTGGACTAGAGGCCGGCCAGTGGGAGCTGAAGTGATCTCCAAATGTGGCTCTGGCGCTTGCGTGGGCGCGTGATTTTAATGGTGTGATATTTGTATTTATTTTTTTCATATTTTAGTAGGTGGCATGTATAGCACCACCATGTGGAGAGGGACAGACAGAGTTGGCATTTATAGCGGGTGTATTGCATAACTTTAAAAGTTTAATCTTTAATGCAGACTAAGCGTACTTAAAAAGTATTTTTCAAAGTACAGTGTCGAAGTTTTATGGCTCTAAAGCAAACTGGTTTTGAACCGAACCAGTTCCGGCTCAGCTATGCATTTATTTTTATACTTTTACTTGACAATGAATTGAAAAAATTTTTATTTGAAATATTTTGTTGCTACAGTTCAACAGGGAATGCTTTTTTTTTCTTTTTTTTTTTTCTTCAAAAATGTTATTTTAATCAAAACTCAGAATTTTGACTGAATACAAGAAGCTTTGGAACAATTTAAAAACACTTTTTTTTTAAAGAATTTGTCAATATCCAATATTTTTTTCGAATTATTTAAGTCTTAGCTTAATTACATGTGTAATTGAACTAGTTTACATCTGTGACTAACATTTGAATTTTTTAATTCTTCTACACTTTTGTTCGCTTTTTTTTATCATCTTATAGAAACAAATCTAGTATGGAATTTATTAAGAAATTTTGTAGTTTGGAAAAGTTGTAATACGACCTAGAGACCCTAAAAGACTCTTTTTGGAACAAAACTCATAGAAAGAAGTATATATGCATAAATATTTATATATTTTTCGTCCTTAAATATATTCGTATAGGTACTGTTGTTATGCCAAGATCTGCTATTATAATCGATTTTTAGAATACATTTGCAAAATTTTTATTTGACCACTATCCTTGCCTTTGCCTTACGAAATAAGAATAAGTATATGTGCCAACAGTGTCATTTTACGTTTTGGACTGCGAGGATCGTAAGTGGTGGATTTTGTTGTACAATTTTTCGAGAAAATCAAAGAAAATTTATTTATTTGAATAAATTTTACAAATTTAGAACATTAAATTTGTCTTTTTAGTTTAAAATGCCACGAGGCACGCATCTTTTAAAAACAAAACAAAGCATGAAGAAAGGAATGTCTGAAAAAGGCATCCAAATAAATTAAATCGCCTTTAGACTTCATTAAAACACGATTGCAAACTTTTCCAAAAATCCAGCTAGTTATTGAAAAATCAAGAGAATTGTCCTACCTTCAAACGCCAACCGTCGTATAATAGGCAATTTTTTTTGTCTGGCGATTCAAAAAATATCTCCTGCTTAGAAATACAAGGTCATTTAGGTCCCACCGTATCTGGAAGACGAACTAACCAAATTTTGATTGAAAACGAAAATTTACAAATATTTATGCATCCAGGGAGCATGTTCAGAAAACTATATATTTTGGATCGCAGAATTGGCAAGATGTCAGGTAACCGCTACAAGCGAAACTACGGCCAAAGATCGCTTATGATTTGGGCAGCTTTTTAGTATGATGGGAGTCTCCATTATGTCTTATTCTTACTAACGCCAATTCAGATATATATGTAGACCTTCTAGGCAGTTTCCTTATTGACTTTACCGGAGACCATTATAGGGAGAACTGCTATTTTCAATATAGAAAGATAAAAGCATTTGTCAAGTCTTGAAAAATACAATTATTGTAATGGTGGACTATCAGCCCGACTAAAACCACATTGAAGGCTTATGGGGAATACTTTTTAACAAGGACTATCGGAAAGGTCGTGAATTCGAGACCTTAAAAAGACCTTGCGTGAATTGTGTCTTGTGAATCTTGTTACCTCACTGCTAAAATGAAAAAACCACATTTTAAACAATAAAGGAAGGTAAATTGACTTTTAATGTTAAATAAAAATTAACTACTTACTTTCAAATTTAAAATTTTTAATTTTGTACCTATAATTATTTTGTATGAAGAGATATCCATTTATATTTGTAAATATAAGCAAATTGGAATTTCTTTGTTTCTTATTTTAGTAACCATAAAAAAAATGTTTTTTTTTCAAAAAATTTATTTGGTGTTCTGAGTAACCAAACATTTTAAGAATAAGCATATACTTATTTTATGAGGGAGACTAAACCTTTATTTTCTTAAAAGCTACAGGGTGTGCCATTTGAATGTGGTCGATGGAAATGTTGAAGCAGACACCGGCCCAAACAGTCACTTTCTGATCATGCAGTGGAGTTTGATGGATAGTTTGAGGATTTTCTTTCCCCCAAATGCGACAGTTTTGTTTATTTACAGTGCCAGATAGCGTGAAATGGGCCTCATCAGTCATTAAAATTCGCTCCCAAAAATCGGGCAATTACATTTAATGAACATTGTCACTATTTCCGCGCGTTCTTTGGGCGTGAATCGATTCATGGTTAAAATTGTAATGCAATAACCTTTCCAAAATGTGTTCGACGACGTCAATCGGTTGAAATCTGTCAAAGTTATTCAATATTTCCATCGACCACATTCAAATGGCGCACCCTGTACAAAAAGAAATTCTACTGATTATATTCAAATAAAAGATGTGTATGAATTTCCTTTGTAGTCAAATACGTTCATTTTATTGGGTATTACCAAAGAATACAAAACTATAATCTATATACTGGATGATGTTATGTTCTATGTATATTCTTTGGTATTACTTAAGATGAGGCTGACAGAGCACTCTACATAAAGAAGTTCCACTAAGGTTGGTAATTATTTTAAATTTTTTGTATTGATTAAAAAAACAAGTTCGGTCTAATTTTTATTTATATTTAGTACATAATCGTGCTTAGTAATCTTCTGATTGTGTCTGAAAGTTGAGAGGATGTGCTTAAAATTAATTTGCTTTTCAAACGAGAACCTTATATTAACACTTTACCAAGTAGAAGCTGTTTTTTTTCAATTTCTTTCTAACGCCTGAAGCTTTATTATTTTTTAGGCAAAGGTATTCCCAGAGAAGTACTTATAAGCACAGAAGAGCGGAATCTTGTTCAATTAAAATGGCATAAACATTGAACGTCGAAGAAACAAGATTTGACTACAAAAAATTTTTACCAATCGAGATAAAAAGAAACAATGTTTGGGAATTATTTTTTTATGATTTCAAACCCCTTCCGTCATTTTTATAAATTTGTATAGATTCCAGGATTTCACAAAATCAAATAGAATTCATTTTATTACTTTTCGTTTTTGTGCGGCCCAAATTTCCCATTTTAAATTAATTCTCCTACGGGAAAATAGAGCAAGATTTTGAATATCTTTGTGTTTCTAGTTCTTGGGATCTGGATGCTCATAAAGACAGAGAGACATAGCTCAATCTTTATTCAAGGTTATAATATATATTTTTGTAGGCCTCCATGTCCATTCCCTCCTGTTCCATACATGACTCTTGGGTACATGGTATAAAAGCCGCAAAAATTTGTATTTTATATATTTATTTACATTATTCAACAAAATTAATTTTCCTACGGCAGAACAGAGCAAGATTTTGAAGCCCTTTGGTTTTCTAGTTTTTGTGATCTGAATGTTCATACAGACAGACAGTCATAGCTCAATATTTTATATAATCAAGTTATGACCGCCACGCCTCCTTTAACCTGTTTTGTACACGCTATAAAAAAAACGCAAATATTTTTTATAATCTATCTTTTTTATAACTCTTTCTTTGATTTAATTTGCTTGAAAAAATTTCTTTTTACTATATATCTCATAAACAATTAACTTTGCACATAAATATTAATTTTAGCTAAAACCATGAAGTTCCCATGCTTACAGGTATTGTTTTAATGCAATTTGTTCCCAGCATCTTTGAAATTGGCTTTTAAGCGATTTCTGCCTTTAACCTCACCGGCCTATAAACCGAGCGACCTATTAAAAAGAGCTACCTCCAACAGCCCAGCCAACGAAAAATTCCCTTTACTCTTTACTACAATCTCTCGAAAAACTCGAACTCGAACGTCAGCCTAATTAAAGCTGCTCTAAAAGCTTTTCATTAGCAGACATTTGCTCTGCTCCTCAAATTCTTCCACCGTCTACCACAAGCTTGACTTATCGCTTAACCTTTTCCATTTATACTTGGCTTATACGCTTTCATACAATTCTTCTTCTTCTTTGTTATTTTTATTTTTTTTTTGCTAAATCAGCGGAGTGTTTTTTTTTTTGTTGTTGTTTATTTTTGTCTTTGTATTGTTAAAAGTTGTAATTTTTCTTGCCGACTCCGAAAGCGGGTCTGGTCTACTGTGCTACACAAGCGTTTATTAACATGACTATATACAATGTTTATGCTTGTACAAAAATTAAAAACAACAAACAAAAAAAAAAAAATGGCGAATATTAAAGTCGCGTAAAAACGACTTTGGGATACCCTGTAACATTGCAGCAGAAAATCAGAAACCTAAAAACCAAGCAGGCTAGAAGACGATGAACATTCGGTATTGGAAAGGTGAAGCGAGAGATAGAGGGAACTGGACGAAGAAGAAGAAGGTCCCAATAAAGCTTTTTTTTTTAGCAGTTCTAGTAAAACGGCTTGATATAATTTTAAGCCAGAATAAATAATAATCGAATTATGTCCTGACATATGCATTTTTTTGACCGATCGGCCTCTCTATATAATTTGTTGTTTTTGAAATTTAGTCATTATCGATATTTATCTAAATTTGCTTTGGGTATTTTATAAAAAGAAAAGACAAATGACCGAATTTATGCCCTGACATATAAATTTTATTGACCAATCGGTTCTATTTTTATTAAATTTGATACAGTGTTGTGAAAATTTAGTTATCGATTTTAATTTAAATGTGCTTACGATATCTTCATAAAAAAAGGAAAAATAAACAAATTGCCCCCAAACATATACATTTTTTTGACCGATCGGCTCTATGTTGATTAAATATTGAAAGCTGAAATTTTATTATTGATTAATTATGCCTTTCCATTTTTTTTAAGTTCTAAAATAATGCGCTTTTTTGAACGCCAAATTTGGCTACGATATCTTTATAAAAAAAGATTTTTTAATCGGGAGAGGAGGACTTTGGGATGCTATCACATTGCCAAAAAAACGTATTTCTCAAATTTGGTTACGATATTTTCAGACGTTTTTTCGACTGACCCATCCTAAGGGGGCTATCCGATTTAGTCAACCGATTATGATGAAATTTGGTACAGTGCTTGGAAACTATAAAAGGCTTTCGAAAGTGTGATTTAATTACGATATCTCATAAATAAACGAAATACAACGAATTTTTATCAAATAACTATTTTTTGACCGATCCATCCTATGGGAACTATACGATATACGCTTGGGACCTATAAAAAACTGCTAAACGACAATTTTGTTTATGATATCTTCATAAACAACGAATTTTGAACAATAAACTATTTTTTTTTTACCGATTTATCCTATAGGAGTTTATGATAGAGTCAACCGATTTCAGTAATATTTGGTATAAGGCTTAAAAACCCAAAAAACTTCCAGATATCGGTTTATCGACTTCTCTAGTCACCCTGATTATACTTTGGTTAACGTCTCCGACGACTATCTTCTGTATTTTACATACATTTTTGGCTGCTCAAATTTAATGATACCTCTTGTACTATACAGTACAGGATATAAAAATAGATGGGAGCGTTCTAACGTAAATGGAGACGTAACAGTTGTTCGGGACTCGCTGAAATATTGGGATCATAAAAATTACAATCGCACCTCACATTTTTACAGTCCATTCTCATCCATATCATAGACTTCTTGTGAAATCTGTCCCGATTTCATTTCTACACTCCCTACTTTCTCACATTTTTTTTTTGGCAGTTTATTAGATCCCTGAACTGCTGCGGTACTTATGGCCCTCGGACTCGGGTTCAGTGGCTCAAAATATTGGCTCCTGCCACGCTTAAAATTCATACTAACTTGGTCAAAGAATCCCAGACCTGTCTGACAAATTCTTTTTTTCCAGCACTTCTTCCAATCCTCGAAACATTTTTTATAATCGGTGGCCAGATCATGTGCCATCTTCGATTTTTCGGATTCTCCGATTCCTTAAAATTCTCCGGTTTCTTAAAACGACCGAATAGGAGAACATCGCAGGAAGCCAAATTAGATGAATTCTGTGGTGGTTGGTATGGTATTTGTTCCGTTTTTACCCTAATGGTCACGGATAACGATGGAATTTTTTTTAAATTGTAAAAAATCGAAAACACGCACAATACATGTTTTACAAATCAAATAGCTCAAAATTTTAAAAAATCACAATGACAGGTGGTGATGATTCCTGTAAATTTTTGATCATGATATTAACTCTTTCTTTGCCCTTACGATATTATATTGCGAATTTTATAAACCTAGAAGTAATTTATTTAACCTCAAAATTTGCCATTCTAAATTTTATTTATTTCTTTACAGGTCAACCAGCTGTTTATGTCTACAGACCACACGGGTATGTCAAATTTTGTATGAAACACAAAAAAATCAATACTTCAGTATTAGAAAGCAAAAAAAAAATCATTTTAAGAAATCATTAAATAAAAGTAAGTTAAAAAAAAAACATTTAAAAAATTTGATCTGCGCAAAAACATCGAGCGCTTTCAAAGTCCTTCAAATTTAAACGCGACTATCTCAGAATCTTGTTTTTTAGGTTAAACACGACTTTACATAAATCTTTTGGCTGATAATTTTTTTTTTAAGATTAATATAAATCTGTTCGCATGTTTTGATATAAAAGACTGCATAAGACTTTGTTTGTATGAAAACGATGAACAATAAATACTTACGTCGAAGAGTTAGAGGCTTATACTCTGCGTTGTAAACGTTAAGACGACATTAATATGCCTGGCTAAAGAGCATATAACAACGAGCTTAAACCAGTTACGTGGGTGGTCCAAGTAGTTTATGACTGAGTTTGAAGCTCATAATTAGTTAAAATGTTAAGACATTTCATAAGCGCTTTTGCCCTATATCTATTACAAACTATCGTTTTTCAATTTGAATACCCAGAACTGACTATTGAAGCCGTGAGAGAGTGAGTTCCATATACCATATATTACTATATGCTAGTTCCAAAGTTCCATAATGATGCGCTGTGAGCGGCTTTGTCAATGAATGAGTGTCACGTGCAATTTAATCGTCTTACTCCGGGACTTATGAAACGAAGACCCAAAGCAAAGTCAAAGCCAATTTGATAAATGAACAAAGCGAGGAAGAAGAAGATGATCTGTTTTACTCGAACGCAAAAGGTGTCGGCGAAAAAGATTTTGGTACCATCATCATCAATGAAGTTGAGTTGAGTTTGAGACAAGACTTGGGCGTCCTTTTGTTGAGAGAGAGAGACGTGTTTTCCCATTCATGAAAATTTCGTTCCGTTTGTTTGTTCCAAGTCATCTGTCTGTCTTAAGAGTTAAGAGTCGACAACGACAATAACAACGAAGACGTTTGGACTTGGACGCTGGAGCATTGTCGTTTGTCATTCGATACAAGCCACGAAGGCGTTTGAGTTTTGTTTTTTTTTTGAAAAACGATATATTGGAATACATGGGAGGAGAGAGAGGAGTATATAGAATATACATACAGCCACGCGTTTTTGGTGCGTGCAATGCAAATGCATTGAAGCATGGAAAGCGCATTGGAAAAGTCTCTAAAAACCGCCTCGTTGTCTGCGTGGGCGTTTCGTTTACTTAAGATTTTTTTTTTCTGTGCGGGTTTTTCATGTCAGTTGGATTTCCATGCGTCGGTCGAAGTCTAGTTTTTTTTTTAGTACTTTAGTGTGTTGTGGGTGGTTTTATATGTCAGTTTATGCTACTCACTCTTCTAGATTTCGACGTCGTCGTCATTATCATCATCATCATCATAATCATCGTCGACATGATTTGAGCTTTGCTTTTCATTAAAATACGATTGTCTGTGCGCAGTTCGCCGCCGGTTCGGTCCATTCGATTTATTTTTGATTCATTCAGAGCTGATCATTTTTATTTGCCCAGCAGCACAATTACTTATACGCTATGAGAGGGTATATTGGCTTTGATATGTAGGTTGCACGATGATGAATAATTCGTTTGTTTATGAAGATATCGAAACCAAATTTGGTATCCGAAAGTTTTTTATAGTTCCCAATCTACTGTACCAAATTTGATCGAAATCGGGTGACTATATCATATAGCTCCCATAGGACCGATCGGCCAAAATAACTTTTTTAAAGAAAAATTCGCTATATTTCGTTTTTTAATAAAGATATCGTAACCATATTTGGGGTTTGGAAATTTTTTAGTCCACTTATGCAATGTGCCAAATTTGAACAAAATCGGTTGACTATATCATATAGCTCCCATAGGTCCGATCTTCCAAAAAATCGATTTTTTAACAAAATTTGCTGTGTTTCGTTTGTTTGTTAAGATATTGGGACCAAATTTGACATTCGTGAGTGTTTTATAGTTCCTAAGCACTGTACCAAATTTAATCCAAATCGTTTGACTAGATCATATAGCTCCCATAGGACCAATCGGTCCAAAAACACGTTTTTTATACAAAATTCGATGTGTTTTGTTTGTTTGTAAAGATATTTGAAATAAATTTGGCATTCATATCTGTTTTAAGGTATTTAAGCACTGTGTCAAATTTTATTGAAATCGGCTGACTATATCATATAGCTCCCATAGGAACGATCGGTCAAAAAAAATGTTTGCTTAAAAATTCTTCTGTATTTGGTTTTTTGTGAAGAAATCGGACTTTATTACAAGCTAGTGGTACAGGGTATCCTAAAGTCGTCCGCGCCCGACTTTACGTCCGCCATTTTTTTTTAAATAAACCCGAAATCTAAATTTTTTTTCGTGGTAAAAATCTAAATTGATGAGTCATGGCTACAACCTTAATTTTTTTTTTTTTGAAACAATCTTTGAAATAAGTTTTTTGCGGTTAATTTTATGAAAAAATATTTCCATTACCAGAATGCAAGGACATTTGTGATTCTTAAAAATCTTTAAGAGAAGATTTGAAAAAATTAGGAAGAGACTAAAAAAAGTATAAAATCAAGATTAAAATCTTATTTCTATATCGCGAGCTAGATCTTAATTTTGATTTTTGAACTATCTAAAAATTACTCAATTTTAGCAAAAATTAAAAACAATCTTAAAATTGGAATCTACAAACTCAAAAAAAGCTGGGGAAAAAGTGTGAAATCTTCATTAAAAATCAAAATTTCGTTTAGTGAACAATCTTGAAATAAAATTTTTGTGGTTTATTTTGTTAAATAATAAAACTATACAACTATACAAAGAATTTAAAAAAGTATAAAATCAAGATTAAAATCTTTTTTCTATATCGCGAGCTAAATTTTGATTTTTGAGCAATCTTAAAATAAGACCCGTTTTTAGAAATTTTTTAAACAATCTTAAAATTAAAATATGCAACCTCAAATGCTGGGGTAAAATGAGATTTTTATCTGAATTTAGAGCTTGCGATGAAAAATTATAATTTCGAATTTTGAACTATCTTTAAATAAGTTTTTTACGGCACATTTTTATAAATTAATTGAAGCATGTTTAAGATTTACAAATAAATTGAAAAAAGTATAAAATCAAGATTAAAATCTTATTTCTATATCGCGAGCAAAATCTAAATTTCGAATTTGGAACAATCTTAAAATAAGAAGTTTCATTTTTAGAACAAATTTGAAGCAAATCCTTCTTAAAATTAAAATCTTAAATCTCAAAAAAAGGTGGAAAAAATATAAAATCTTAATGAAAAATTATAATTTCGTTTATGGAACCAACCTGAAATAAGATTTTTGCGGTAATTTTTATAAATAATAGTTTTCTTTTATAGAATTAAAGGGCTGCTTTTGAGACCAAATAATTATAAAGTTCTGAAATGTTTCCTCTTAGTTTTTAAAGTTATGGCCTTAAAATTTATATTTTTTAAATTAAAATATTTATTTCAACTCAAAACTCTTACCTTCATTTTAGAATTTTTGAGCTTCTGTAAGAATATTTCCTATTTTTTTTTGTATTAAATAGTTTATTAATTTTTATATAATATTTGGGCTTGTTTCCAAGAACTTTTGGTCACATGGCTTTCAACTAAGGAATCATAGCGACAGCGAACTAGACTATCATCCCAGAGGTTGTGGGTCCTGCTCTTTCCACTTTTCCTGTCGTGAGTTGGGTTATAATATACAACTATGTTATTTAAATTTATATAAAAAAAAAAATTGCAAACACTTTTTTTTTATCAATAATGAAAGTCCTTAATTTTAGCTTTAGTATCATTTCTATATATAAAAAATTTGTTTCCCCCTTTTTTGTTCGGTATTGGAAAAAACCGATTTTGAAGTAAAATTATTTGTTTATTTTAGACTGTATGCTTAATAGTAGTCTTCATGACTTGCAAAATAATTGGAATCTATCCTTTAAGCAAAGGAACGCAGTACAATATTTTTACTCTTAAAATTACATTCTTCAAATTATAAAGACTTTAAAAAATGTAAAAGGCGAGCTACATAAAAATGAATTAGAAAAAACCACAGTAAATAATATTCAAAAACTGTCTTCGCAAAAATTGAGTCTTCATGCCCTTTGTGCTTAAACGTGCTGTGAATTGTAAGCACAAGTAGTTGAAATAGTGCACAAACTTTAATGTTGTTTGTCCAATAGTAAGCATTAATATATTTTTTCAAAATCATATTGTTTAAATTAGAAATATATTGAATACCTAACTTGGGAAAAACTCTTCCGTTCAAAAAAATTGATAATTAAACAATTAATAAAAAATAAAATATTTAACTACGCTTCAAAAAGTTCCGTCTCACCGCAGCTAAATATTAGGAAGGTCAGTCCAATAAATGTTGATGATCTAAGGAAATATCTGGAACTTGAGTTTTACTTAAAAATAATTAATTTTAAAAGCTTAGAAAAGAGTGCCGAAAAATCCAACAAAATGTTACAAGAATTAGGTAAGATAGATAAAAAAACGTTTTTGAAGTACAATTAATAGTTAATTTTAGGACTATATGCTTAAATTTAAAAACTAAAGCTAGAGAAGAGCTATCAAGGCTTTCGGCTGGAAATAAAATTCATTTTAGGTTCATTCAATAAGATACTTATTTTTGAAGGATAGTTGTATTCAAATTTAAGATAATGATTTTCAAATTTGGAAAAACAATTGTTTTTTCTATAACAAAAGGTTATTTAAAGTATTGTCAAAAAAATTATTGGTTAACTTAATTGTTTAATACAATCTAGCTATAATGAATTTAAGTAAGGTTAGGTTATATAGGCAGCTCAGATAGTGTCTGAGATCAACCAGAGACCATGAGGTCCATTGTGTTGCCTTATTAAATAAAGGGGAGGAGAGGAATTAAAGAAAGGGAGAGATGGTGGAGGAGGATCAAAAACTGTTGGACATCCCTAATCGCCTAAGTCTCTCATGTTGCAGACCCATTTTGAGGATTCGACGAAAGCAGCCAGATCCGCTTGGGGTACAAAGACTAGACTGGGAATCCTCAAATCTCAAATCCTCAAAGAATGGTTTACCCAGAAACTGGGTTCGTCTTCTAAAAAGCGCTGGGCAGTTGCATAGCAGTTATTTGATGCTTTTTGTCTCTTCCTCATCTCCGCAGCTGCGGCAGAAATCGTGATGGGGAACGTGCAACCTCTCAGTGCCCGTTACAACGACTACCCCCATCCTAGTCCTGTTTTAATGGAAGCGCAGGAGTTCAGATGTTTGCTTTGGATCATATCTCGGCCAGAGTGCTCGTTACATGCGACAACCGGACACCATGTTCATTGCTCTTTTCGCCAGAGTTCTAGACGTCTCCCTGATTTGCGACACGCCCTCCTGTAATGGTCTTTTTATGTTCGTAACCGAAGGATAGCAGCCAGCGCTGAGTCGTTCCTAGCGCACTCATCCGTCGGCTCGTTACCAAGGACTCCTGAGTGACCCGGAAACCAGCAGAGGGTTATTGAGTGGTAATGGATCGTGTGTGGTGTGCAATGGCAGAGATCAGATCGCAGCCTGACTATCGACAAGAATTGCGAAGTTCCTTAGACTTCCGTCCAGGGTGCCAATAATTCTAGCCGCTTGCGAGACTGCGTATATCTTCGTTTGAAAAACGCTACACCAGTCGTGGAGTCGGAATGAAAGCTTCGTCGAAAGCTCTTCAGAGGAGATGCCTGCTCCTGTGCCCTCATAGATCTTCGAACCATCATTATAGATCGTTAGCTCGTTCCCTTTTAAGAGGGTTCTTTGCATCCAATCTTCCTTCTCCGGGAAAACCATTAACCAGAGCCTTAATCGCAGCCTGACTATCGACAAGAAATGCAATGTTCCTTAGACTTCTTTGCAAGGTGCCAACAAGTCTAGCCGCTTGCCAGACTGCGTATATCTTCGCTCGAAAAACGCTACACCAGTCGGGGAGTCGGAATTAAAGCTTCCTCGAAAGCTCCTCAGAGAAGATGCCTGCTCCTGTGCCTTCATACATCTTTGAACTATCAGTATAGATCGTTACCTCGTTCCCTTTTAAGGGGGTTCTGCTATGACCACAAGCTGATGGCGCTGCGCTTCTTGCAGCCGCCGATTTCATGAAAGTTCCCACTGGTTCCAGGTTCAGAATAACATAACAGCTTTAATGAAGATCACAGATGATTTTAAAATGTATGGTCTTGTACTGTATCTTTACTTACCGAAGACTTAAAAGTGATTATCTTTTATAGCTTTTCTTTTTAAACTGAAAGTTTTGCAATGTAGGAAATGTTATCTTCAAAGTTTTGAAACAACTTCACTTTTATTGTATCTTCATCTGCAATATTTGAGCAAACCAGTAATTTTTTACTCATAGAAGACTTCAAATTATGTGAGCCTCTATTGTATCTTTTCTTATAAAATATTAAAAGCTACAACAGCAACCGGTTAGCTGCGTAAGAGCATTGAAACTTTGTTGATCCAAAGATAGCTTTTCTTTGGGATATCTTGTTTTGGATTTTTTTGAATCGATGTTAAGTAAGTGTACTTAACCCACATGACTTGTGGTTTTCGTGTATCTGTTGGATGTAGTTGTTGTTGTTCTTGTTGTTTTTATAGCCTGTCTTCACTTAGTTAACCGCCAAAAATGTTGTCTGAGTTTTTTCTTATTTCGAACCTCATTTTTGTGCGTGCGCTGTTAATAAAAAATTGTATAACCTTGAGTGCCTTCGAATTTTTTTTATTTATTAACCACTTTTTTTTTTGCTGATTATTTTTTTTATATCTACAAGCAATTGACGTGTTTGTACTTTGAGTGTGTTTGTTTTTACTCTATGCTCATTTCCTTAATTAAACTCTTGTTTCATGGTCTGTTGGGTAACAAAATAAGCCGACTTCCAAAAATGGCAAAAAAATTACAAAGCTTATAAAAAAAAAACTCAAACCGTAGTCTAAAAATAACGTTTACAAAAACAAAACAGTACTTAAGCATATACTGTATACATAAAAACATCCATAAGCGTGCCAAAGGCATTATAGGGCTTCTTTTTTCTTAAGATGCTACTAAAAACTCATTAAAGATTGCAAAATTATGACTTATAACGGCAACAAATGACAAAATATTAAGTTTTTAATGTGTTTATAATAGTAAAAAAAAATAGGACTATCTTTGTAGGTTTCATCATCTATGCAGATGATATAAGCTTAAGGTTCACAACCTTTTAAACTGCAATTAGTTTTATTTTACGAAAGCTTACAAGAAATGTTTTAAATACTTATTCAAGCAAATACAAGTTTTTTACCGATTAAATAAAAATTTATAAAAAGTTTTGTCAGTTATTTGTGAGAAAGTTTAAAAAAAGAGTTTTCTCTATACAATAAATATGTTAAATCCAATTCAAGGAATTTAATGTTTTTTTACCGATTAAATTAAAATTAGTAAGAAGTTTGTCCATTTTTATGAGAAAATATGTGTAAGATTAAGTCAAGAATATAGGACAAAAGAACTGCTGAAACTGTGGAAATTGAGACCAAACACAAAAGGTTTTCTATTAAAGATGGTACCGAAATGGCACCTTACGTCTCTCAAAAAATGAAATGTGGGGAGTATGTTAGAAAAGGATTTCAAAATGTGCGCAATTTCCACTCTGATGCCCTATCTGAACATAATTTCCTTTATTATTATTTTTATTTATTCTGTCAATTCATAACCAAACATTTGCATAATGGAAAAAATTATCAGATAAAATAATTTTTTAAGTTCGTTAAGCTAGATTTATTTAAAGTATATACAGGGTGTAAAAAATTTTTTCTATCAAATATGAACTTTCAATAATGGAATAAATATCAGATAAAATAATTTTTTAAGTTCGCTGAGCGACAGCTACTTAGAGTATTCAATATAAGGTGATATTCAAAATCATAAAACGCAATTAAATAATGCTACAAAATTAAAAATAAAAAACTTTTTTATCCATACCCAGTAGCAAATGTACAAAGCTAAAATAATTTTATGTACTAACTAATTAAATATCTAAAAATAATTTCTAATCAAAAACTTCAAGAAATATTGTTCCGTTGTCATGTGTCAAATGCCGAAATACATACAGATGTGAACATTTGCTTTGTTAAAGATGAAGTCAGCAAATTCAGCACTACGCGAAAGAAAGATCCAATAATACCAATAATTTATCCATAAATATAACAGATAATTGTCAAACCTATAAGACAGAAAAGATTTCATGTCCTCGATCTTTCAAATTGGATTTTAATTCAAATTTTTTTTTCTTTTATATACTTCTAATTACTACTAGTTCTCTTATAGCACCTAGCATCAATGGAAACTAGTTGCTCCTATTATAGTTTTATTAATATAAATTATATAATTTACTGATTTTTTTTGACAGATTGTAAATAAATGAAAAATTCCCCTTTTTTATGTGGGTGTGTAAACATTGAGTGGCGTTGATATTTATCAAACGATCGAATTGAATGATCATATTTTAGAAAGTTCCTTTTAACAACCATGAATTGCTTTTTACCAAATGCGGCACTGTATATTGTAAAATATATTGAGTTTTGGAAGCAAATTTTAATAACAGACATGGACATTTTTACAATGTATAGCGTCGCTAAAAATAATGATGTCGTATTTAGGAAACTGACGATCCATACAAGATTTGTAAAAGTCCAATAAATTAACAAAAAATTTCGTATTTAGGAAACTGAGGATCTATACGAAACTCATAAAAACTACATTAAATGAAAAAAAAAATACTTGTTCTCGCCTTTGTGCCAAAACAATTATTGGGCTATTACCTTGAGAAAAGGTGAAATACGCCAATATCGGTGGATGTTGATTTATTATGTCTGCCTTCAAACGTGTTAACAAAGGTCTGGTTGGTTAGTGGTGTCAAAAAGACGATCGAAGGCTGATCGGACAATATAGTTTGCGCAGCGAAAATTCCATGGAAGTGAGATAGAAAAAAAATTACGGCGTTGACTGGCCATCCAGATCTCCAGATTTTGACACCTACGCAATTATGTTTAAAGGGCTATTTATAAAGTAATGATTTTGCCGATCTCAAGCGATACGTGCTAAAATAATAGCTACATTGCTCGAGATGCTCAAAAAGTTTAAGGAAAACCCAACAAAAAGTGGCATATCTTGATAGGACCAATAAAATCGGACACATAATTTTAAAACTATGCCAAAAAATTTTTCAAAAGATGGAGCACCCAGCACATTCTTCCATATAGCCAGGTTTATCTGTCGTCCGTCAGAACAAAAAGGTCTCAGAGACTATGTGAGAGCAAAAATTTAAAATTTATTGTTTATTTATGGTTTTTAAAACATTTCGATGTCTTGTGCCATTCCGCCCTAGGAGAATCTCCTGGATTACATCTATACTAAAAAAATCCGGACAAAATTTGACGCACCTTTTTAATAAGAAAAGTATAGCGGATAAAATCTCATGAAAACTTCAGAACTTATACGTAAAAATAAAATTATAAATATAATAGTTCTTTCATTTTGTGTATAGGAAAGAGCCAAAATGTAATCAAAAATGCGCAGTATGTACTTCTAAATTAATTTCAAAGTCTTGTCCTGTTCCGCCCTAGAAGAATCTCGCGGTTTACACCCATACTATAAGCACACACTCAAAAGTTTACACACCTATTTAAGAAGAATAGTTGTCGCAAAAAATCGTATGAAAACTCCAGAAGTTTTAAGTAAAAATGATATTGATATGTAAATCGAAATATAATAATTCTTCCATCTTGAGTGAACAATAGTTGCAAATTAAAACTTACATAAATAATTTCAATCTATAGATGGATAGATGCAAGTTTTATTTAAATTCACAGGAAACTTCGGAGGTTATAGCCAAAAATTATAAAATTAAGACTCTTTTACCTAGAAAATTCTTTTAAAACTGCATGAATCGCTTTGGCAAGGGATATTAATATTCAAAATAAATATAAAAGGTTTAAAAGGGCGGGAACATAGAATTCTTCTACAGGAGTGCTCTACTAAATCTCCTCCTTAGCCGCCTCAGTACACAATAAATTGTCAAAATTAATTTGATCACCAGATCCTTTGCCCTATCATAGAAGCTCTTATAAAGTACTATTTAAATGAATATTTTGAGAAAAATTTATTTTTTATAGCGAAAATTGTCATTATTTTGAAATAACTAAAAAAAGGTTATTTAAAACTTTTTCTTTTTCACTTGCTATATTAAAGAAATTTTTATTCAAAAAATGTTATTTATTATTTTGCATGTCAGCAAAGTATAAAAAATATCAATTCACAAAAAAAAAGGGTTATAAAAATCGATCTACTGGCTGGTCATACAATATACCTCAGAGCGATCATTCTCTAAATTAAAACAAAGAAAATTTTACTTTACAAAAAAAAAAATAAAACTTTTGTAACGAGTTTATTTTTTGTTTTGTAAGAACAAACCCACAAACAAACCAGGACTGAAAAAAATCTATGACATTTTTTACCTCATAAAAGATGGATTAAAAAATACCACGCAGATATTCCAATATTAGTAATTTAGAGCTTTGTAGCTCATTTCCTAAGATAATATCAGTAACTCTTAACAAAATTCCAAAACTGTTGTTTTCTTAAATATCTTCTAAACAAAAGTAGAAAATTTCATACAAATTTTTAGAAACGTGCCTATTTTGAACACGATCTAGGTTAGAGGATTCCAAATCTTAATTTGAATATTTCAGGAATTTTTAAATTTGTACCCTTAATATTTTAAAAACTTGTTTTCTTCGCGTTTCAAAAATTAAAAAAAGGAACATTAAAAAAAATAAAAAAATAAATTTTTTGGCCAATTCTGTATTCCCTCACGCTATGTCTATCTCGGGTAATAAATTACCCAAGGAAATTTCAATGAATTTTTTGATAACTACCCCGCTCCTTTTATATAACTTGCATTTAATGAATAAATTTGCATATTAACGTTAAGCTTCATAAAGTTTAACTATAAAAGTTTTCCCCCCAAAAAAAATTACTTGCGATTATGTTTCACTAGACATCTAGTGAAATGTAAACTAAAGAGCTGAAGTCTTAAGACAAGGAGGAACTGTTTTGACAACTTGACTTGAGCTAACAAAGTTTTTGCACTTTGTCTGGCCTTCCTGGCTCTTAGCCAAGTTAAGTTGAGTAGTTCCCACTCCAGTCGGTACGTAATTCATTAAAAGTATATGGCCAAGTATTGTTGTAACTTGCAACCCACTTGCACTATTTAAGCTGTCAACTTGCCAGCTAAACATCAAGACAAGTGCCGCATTCTACACTCCACTCCAATCCTCGGGGGTTAAACAGCTGCGTTGATCATGTCCAAAAATAACCAAACTGAATCCCGCGAATTCTGACAACAGGTGCGAAAAATGTAACTGATCCCGCGCATTTTACACAAAAACTTACAGGGCCAAATGTCTAGAGAACGAACGAACAGGCCGGACGCATGCACGCAACTTGGCTAAAAAGTGAAGAAGATCGAGAGAGAGGAAGTCTTATGCGCCTTGAGCAAAGACAAAGGGGCAACATCATCATATGATTGGGACAGACGGCACTTCCCCCTAGTCTTCAAAAATCACACAAAAAAAATACAAAAAAACGTTGCCATTGCGAAATAACAAAAGAATTCGCCCCAGTACAATTCATTGTGTGGCTAAGATGCTTTATTGTTGTTTTGCTTTGTTGTGTTTTTTGTTTTAACGAGGCCAGTTTGAGAAGTTGTGCAAAATTTTTGAAGTTTCCGCATAGTGACATTTAAATGCTACACTGATTTTTATAAATGTAAGCCAAACTGTTGTCTGCAGTGTGAGTTTTAAAGAAAAGGGAAAACTTGTGGACCGGTTAAAGTCGGAACATTTCGATTATGATATTTGTTTTGGAAGAACTAAGGTTCGGTAAGCTCTTTCATTCTCCATGCGAATCTGCTATTTTACATATGGTTTGGAAAAATCATCTATGATTTCAAGTACTATTCATGGTATAAATGTCTAATTTAGTGAAAAACTTATGGGCAACTTCGTTGTTGGGTCGGATAACGGCATATAAGATTCAATGTGTAATTTGTACCTAGGGCAAACAGTCTGTTAAGTTCGGTTAAAAACTTATGGGCAGTTTTATTGGCTGGTTCAGAAAAATCTGACGAATAATTTCATGTGTGATTCATTCCTAGAACGTAAATATGTTTAATTCAGTGAAAAACAAAAATCCTACCGCCTGCAAAGTTTTCTGTATTACCTGCATATAACGCCTGGAAAATGAACTAAAAACTTAACCTAAATAAACTAAAAGCTGGAAACTTCAAATAGCATCTAAAAAATCAAATTTATACTGCGAAATTTAATTAGGACCAGTGTTCTATAAGGGATGAAAAAATCAACATGTTTTGAGAGAGGAGAAACACTAAAATAATAGTGAGTCAAGGCTCCCGACTTATTTATGAATCTCCAAAATTCGGGTTGGCATCGAAAGAATCACCTTCTGAAATTCAGCGTGATTTTAGCCCATTCTTCGGTTAATGTCCTGTGCAGCATCTGGACCTTCTGAAATATGCGTCCGCCAGCGTAGACGTGACGGGATAGTTTTCCCCTCATGTTCTCATTGAGGTTCAAGTCTGGCGGTCGATGATTAAATCGATTTTTAAATAAAAAACCGGTGTTTTTAATTGAATTTCGGGGAGTGTAGGTCAAAAATTTACTAATAATTTCATATTAATGCATAAATAGCCAAAAATATTTATCAAGTAAAATCGATGGGGAATTCAATTATCTACAGTTAAAACCACAGATATTTGCTTTTAAGTAAAGACACTGTTTTATATTTTCGAAAAACGGGTTTTTCGCAATATCTCGAAACGCGTTTCATGAAAAAATTGTTTTTTGTCATTTTACTACGGGAACGACAGATAACAAAAACGAAATTTTAAAAAATCTGTAAACTGGAATGAAAAATTAATTAAATTAAAAGATTTTAAAGTTTACCCAATTTATTCAGGCCGACTGTATTTTTTTTTCAAAAAATGTTTAGAACTATACAGTCAAAAACCGAAAATGTGAAAATTATAGTCTTTGACCTATTTTCGTGTTCTTTAAAAAGAAAACTTTTTAGGCGGTGGGGTTATTGATAGACTCTAGCTCTAATTTTGCGGCCTAAAAAATATCTCTCGATTTGAAATATAAATACACAATGTAGAAACTGTACTGAGTGCACTCTCTTTTTAGTAGTGTTGGGCAACGCTCTAAGAAATAAATAATCTTAAATTCAGTACTCAGTACTATACTCTAGTAAAGAAAGGCAATTATTTTCTCTTTCCAAACCCGCTTGTCGAGAGTGGTCGTCACTAAAACAAATGCCAATTTTACCGCCCTATCTATCGATCGTCTCTTATCCTTGCAACTCTGTAAACCATTTTGCTCTGCATGATCCTTTGCGTGTCTTATGCTCTAATTATAATAGCTTTTTTAATTTCCGCTCTTTTATACGGTCTATTCCTTCTATCACGTATCCTATCCTTAGTCATCTTGACTTGGCTCTTCGAGTATCTATGACCAATCCTGTATTATGAGGCAGCTATTTGGTCATTGATGTTCTTTTGGCTTTATTTTTCTATTTTCACATCATCATTTGGCGCTACAGCTCTTTTGTGAACTTTGGCCAGCTGATACATGTAAAGTTTAATTTTTATGTGAACTTGCTTTTTCAACTAAGTTATTGTAAATCCAAGTCTCTGACCAGTTTTTGATATGAGTCGGTGTATATCGCTAAAAGGTTCACCCACCGGTCTAATGACGCGGACTCGTTCATATTTATTTTATATTTTTTTCCTCGTTCTATTTTCCATTTGCAATTTTTCTGATAATCTAAGGTCAACTGCAATTTGTTGTATCCTTTTAAAATATATAAAATATCAATTCTTCGGGGTGACTTTACTGGTTGCACTCCCTTAGTAGTATTGGACAGCGCTGTAAAGAATACGAAGTAAATAGTTCAAAAATTAAGCAGTCCCCATTGCATTAATTACTTCAATCACAGACTTAGTAAACAGCCCTCGTACTCTACCCCACACACAAATACAAGAGTTGTAGACTGTGACAGCGACTGCGGCTGCGCAGCAGCTTTGGGCATGACGCGTATTCTTATTGCCTTTAACTTCTCCTCCGTCGCCGCCTCCTCCTTCTCCTCCTCCGTTAAAGAAAACTTACAAAACACGCGGCAAGAAAATGCGCAACAGTTGTAAATCATCGAATTACCTCAAAATAATAGCAATCGCTCTCTGTGCTTTTTGCAGACAGTTCGCCAAAGACGAAAACGAAATTGCCAAAAGCAAAGCACAAAGTACAAAGCGCAAAAACAGAAAAACATTGCGAAAAAAATGAAAATAAAGAAAAGCTAGCATCGGTTGCAACAAAGTTTATATACTCTACGAGAACAAATCTTGGTTAGTTGATAGATTAGAAAAAATGAGCTAAAATATGGCAATAGTATTTTAGAACCATTATAGCTCGGAATGGATAAGGTTTCGAAAGTCTCTCAGCATTGTTTTATGCATTCCTTTATATTCTATTTCATGATCAGTAAACCGGATTATATAGAGTATATATGTAACTATTATTATATATTTATTATATTACTCTTATTGGTCTGTAAAGAAATATAAATTTTAGATTTATTTGTAAGATACATATTTTCATTATTTGACATTGTTCAATGCCATTAAAAACTGGCTAAAAACACCGTTGATTCGACTTTCCTCTGGACCTGAGAATTAGGCTCTCATTTAACGATCATGTAGTAATTACTTTATAGAATATAATGCAACAAGTTTTAAGGTTTATTAAGAGATATTCAAAGAGTTTGGAGTTTGAAACCTAATAAATTTCTAAAGAAGCATTAAAAATTATAACAACATAAAATTTGTATTTTTTTGCTCACATTTTGCAATTTCCTGTAATTAGCCAATATCGTGTTTGTGCTTATTTTTCTTAATCGATAAATATCGATAGCTAAAAAGGATTTACATTTATGAAAATACACTAATAAACGATCAAAAGATAAAAAAAAGATGTGTGTAGCGTTAGGAAAAATTAAGACGGTTTTAAAAGAATATGTAGAATGACTTAGCTAGATCAAAAGTAAACTATTTATATTCTGAAATTGTAAAGCAGAATTATATGGCAAGCGAGTGAATTTTCAGAACACCTAGAAATTTATTATAGAAAAAAAGAGAAAAAAAACGGAGTTTGAAAATTAGCATATTTACATAAAAAAAAATGAAACAATGGGGTTCAATCCAATCCTAACTTCTTTTACAACTGTACACGAAATTAGGAAGCTTTTGAGTCATCCAGGGTTCTTTATCTGAATTTCAGTGCTCTGTTTATAAAGATTTTGTTAAGATAACCCAGTAGTATAAATAAAAATCAATCAATATTCCAAAGATTTTAAATACCAAGGTCAAGCAGCCATGAAAAAATCTATTTAGTATTTTTAAGACTCTGAATCCAAATCCAGGGCTCTTTATGTGAAATTAATGTTCCGTTTTGTAAAGATAACCATTATGGAAAAAACTATATTGGATTTCTGAGTCGCTGATTCCGAATCCAAACTTTAATAACACACAAAAAATGCCATAAATTATTTTTTTTTCTAATCCGGGTGTCCCAAAATGATTATAAAATATTTTTAGTGTCTTGAAAATCCGAGTTCGCAAAGACGTCGACAACATTACCGTTCTGACAAAACTTTTAACTATTTTAAAGAAAAATGTATGTTTCAAAGAATTGAGCCAGTTAATAACTCTTAACAGTATTCTGATGAAAACTTGCGAATATTTTATTTAATTATGGCGCTCTCTATAGTTAGAGCTTTTTCGTACCGATCAGTATTAGGTTCTCCAGCAAGTTTTTGAAAAGAAGTTTTGTTTCGAAATTGTTTATTCCTTTCTTCTTATTCTTCTTTGTTCCATTAACTCCTTGTGGAGCCTCAACCATTTCTATGAACCGCATCATTTAAGGTCTGGCATCCTTCGCCATCTTCTTGAGGTGCTCTCCATAGTTAGGAATGTTTTGTAGCGATCAGAATTAGGATCTCCAGTAAGTTTTTGAAAATACGTTTTTTTCGAAAAAGTTTTTTTTTCTGCTTCTACTTCTTCGTTTCATTAACTCCTAGGGCCTCCAAAATTCCTCTGAACCGTATCATGTAAGGTTCGGCATCAAATATTCCTTCGGCATCTTCTTGAGGGAGCGTCCTATTAATTTTTTCTGAGGCGTTAATATTTGTCAAACAAAAATATGTTTTTAAATAATTTAAAAAAAAATGTAATCAATTCAATTGGATGTCTTTAATAGAATTTTTCAACGCAGTTGAAAAACGGAATTTATTCTAACAACTACGTAAGCTCGGCTTAGAATGTTTTCCAAACTGGCTTTTAAAGCCGAACCGAAAATCTCATCGCCGATACTGATAAACCTAATGTTACAAGAACATTTTTCAGATTTATTTATTAAATAAATATATTATTTTTTTTTTTGACAGAGCTTCGTTTTAAAAGCAGCTTTTATTAAGTATATTAGAAAAGCCTGGAAAAGAGTCTACTTTTGTTTTATAGCAAAATAAAACTCACAATGTATATTATTTATAATTTTTGGAAACACGTTACAAAATTTTTTAAATTAAACGATAATGTAAATTTTATTACCCTGTGAAGATTGCAAAAAGCTAATGAAGATTTCACAGCCACAAATAATAATAGTTTGTGGATTACACGATCTTCAAGAGGGTCATTTCTGAAGTAAATGTAGAATACGTGGCCAGATATCACGTCAGGATTTTAAGATATATATTTTTTTTCCCAAAATTATAGCTCTTCGAAGTAATGGAATATATCCCTTCAACGTTATTCGGATTCTACGCAGCAAATAACTTCGGAAACGACTAGCTAGGAATTAATAGCTTTCCAAAAACGAAACCATGTTGACCTGTGTTATATTTCTATATTTTCTTTTTTTCTCGCTGGATACGAACTTGTGACATAATCTTAAAAACACCATTGAAAGAACTAAATTGAGTTATCTAAGAATCCAGATGTGGATTTTTTTTTTGGATGTCTGATTTGTATGCAGTGACCCTAGGTATAAAATTTTTCAGGGCGGTACAACCTACTCTAAAGAAAAAAATATTGTAGGTCTTATTTTGAGGTTATATGGTGGGGTTTTTGGAATCTCGGATTCAGATTTAGCGTCTCCAAAAACAAAACGAAAGTTTGTGGATCTAAGTATCTATCTATGTTCTAAAACTACAACTTTGTTAGGCACTTACTATTTTTCTCTTATGACAACTTAAGAGACCCTTAGAAAAGGGTATCGAAAAAACACAAAACAAGAGACTCGTGCAGCAACTCAGACCGGGACTGAGACGGAGACTTCTTGCTCGTCGTCGTTAAATGAAGTTTGAAGTCAGAGGCTGAAGCTGAGTTTAGTTTCTGGCTTTGGCCGGTTGAGTCACACAGACTCCCCAGCAAAGGGGCGGCGTGGCGTTCGGGACTGAGTGGGTTGTACGGCGTAGTCGGATATTATTTTTTTTTCTTCTTTTTGGTGACTGCTGCTGTCGCTTGCGAAATGAAGAAACCCCAAAAAAGAGCAAAGAAAAAAAAAACTTCGTGTGTCAGTTACGCTTAATGAGCACAAATATTGCTCTCATTGCTGTTGTTATTTTTGCTGTAGATTTGTAGCTTTTGATTGCTAGCTGGTTGGGCTGACTGTTTGGACCGACCGGGGTTGGGGTCGACTCGGGCCTTGTTTCAACTCGAAGTTGGTTGGTTGACTTGACTTGCGACTTGCCTCGCCTCTGCTCAACTCAATTTCAATGAAGACGACACTCTGGAATACCGACGGAAATGCCAATACAAACCCACCAACTTGGCGGCGATACGGCCTGAGAAAGAAATAAAAATAAGCAAGGAAAAGCTTGTTGTTGTTGTTGTTGTTGGCAAGCAATACCTTCAAATTCAATGTATGTAGATGTTGTGTAGCTTAACCTTTATTGGAAATAAAAAGAAACCTCAACAAACCTCACGCAGTCTCAGTTCGTAGTAACATAAACAGCAAATCATCACCTGGCGGCTGAGCTCGCCGCCCGCGCTGAGAGATCGCCCCAAAAATACCAAAAACAAAAAAAAAAAAAGATTTTGAAGCGGGAGAGTTGAAATCAAATTTATTTAAATATGGCCTTCGGCATTGTTTTCGTATTGGACGCACTTAATGTTTTGCCTACTTATGCGTACCTCAACTGCTTAAAGCAGTTGGACCCTTGGACCCTTTCCCCCAAAACGCTCTTGAAACTTTTGGCTTATAAGTAGTTTGGCTTTTTTTGACTTGGTTTTTATTTATTTATTGTTCGCACTCAAATCAAAACGTGGCAGTGATTTTTTTCAGACCAAACCAACCATTTGGCTTTTTTTGAACCCTGCTAATGGGTTTCATTGTTTTTCTTATACGAGAGGGCGTTCTTTTTTTCGGGGTCTACAAGCGGGTTACGTGCTGATTATTAGGCGTCGGCTCAGTTTTGTTCACAAATAATAAATTGGTATAATTAGTGGCACTTTAATATGAGGTTGTAATAACAATCCCCAAACCACTAACAACAACAACAACCCGAGCTATGCAAATGTTAAGTGGCTTGTTTTTATTTATTATACTACCAAGAAGCCCTCGGGGGCCTTTGGCAGTCCCAAGCTTCACTCATTGTATACAAGAAGGTGTTGGAACTTGCCAAGATTACTGTGATTTCTTCCCATGCCTACTGGGTGGCGGCTTCAACTTAACGTTGGGTTGTGTCTTCTATAAAGCGCTATTTGTTGTTTTTGCAAATTTTACAATGGTCTGTAAAATTTAAGGCGAGGTTTGGCGCTCTTTGGCACATCATCTTCTCTAATAGAAAGCTTTATTCTTGGGCGATGATACCACTGAAGACTTAGACGTAGATATTTCTATTTGTCTTTAAAGAAAGGCTGTTGAACCATGTTTATTTTTTTAGACTTGATTATATGTTTTATTGTGGCCAAGAAAAAGTTCATTAAAAAACTGCTTTTAGTTATTTGTTTTTATTGGTAGCTATTGTTAACAAAAAAAAAAAATCTCCTAAGGTTTGATTGAATACATGATTATAGACTCTTGAAGTATAGCTAGGCAAAAAATCATTAGGTAAATGAAAATAAATGGTTTATTTATAAAGCCCAATCTAAATCTTAAATGCAAATTCTCTTTAAATTACACGAGCTAACTTTGTTGCTGATATAACAATTATGTTTGGACTACACTCAGAGAATGAAGTCTATCTTAATTTAAGAATTGGCTTAAAATTAACTTTTTTGCTCTATTATATAATTCGGCCCAATGCTTCACTGGGAGAAGAAAATAGCAAGACGAAAAGAAAAGTACATTGAAATTCGAAAAACTTCAATATTATTATTTCTTTATTTATTATTTCAATTATTTCTGCCAGTTTTTCTAATAGTTGACAATCCTGCGTTTATTATAAAGTTTTGAAGTTTTGCTGTTCCTTCAAATGAAAAAATGGTTCAAAAATAAGCTTATTTTAAGGCAAGAACTACAATATTTTTAGTTGAAAAAGAAGATATTTTCGACTGGTCAGGAAATTCACGTGACATGAACCCAATAGTGAGCGTGTAAAGTTTTTAAAATCTGAATTTGGGATGAGACCCTTACCACCAAGCAAGAGTTATTAAAGATCCCCATTGCTAATTAGAAACACTACATACAGATGTCTGATTATATTCAAGCTGTGTGAGCTGCAAGAGTTGGTCACATCCCATCCAGCTTGAAAAATAATAGCATAAGTATCTGAAAATCGTAGATTTGGAATCGCCTCCAAAGGCGAAGTTTGTTGATATACTCGGAAAAATTAACCGAATTCGGATATGCGATAATCACTATTGGATTGTAGCTTCATCAGCCAATAACAACATTTTTAAAAAAAAATCGGAAACTTAATTTCATTTTACGTACTTGCACGGGATTTTTTCTCACTATACGGCTTAAATCTTTTCCAGAGATTACCTTTAACTCTAGCTTTTCAATTTGTGAATAGAGACCAGAAAATATTAAGATTTCTAGTTTTAAAATTATTTTTGTTGCTCTTACAAATTCTTACAAAAGGATTTACTAGAAGAAATATGGAGAAAAGAAATTAAATATAATCAATCGTATTATAGATAAAAACCAAAAGAGCACCGTTTATTAATAGGGTAATTCACACTACTCAGAATTGATCAAAGATTGACCTGAGACTTGAGAAGGCTTAAGATATTAGGAGAAGCGATGGAGGATAAAAACTGTTTGAAAGATATGAAATTATAAAGATTATTATAATTGGAGCATAAGACAGAGAAAAGACCATGTGGATGCTTAACATGTTTACCATAAGTACGAAAGCCTCTTTATGAGCTCTTCTTCTTAAAATCATTCTGAACATTCCGAAATTAAAATTTTCTGTAAACGCTTTTTTGCGTTTGTTAGAGATTCGTTTGTTAATGATGATATCGTCACCAAAGTTTTTATCATTAGCTATCATATATAGTTCCCATAGGACTGATGGTCAAAAAAATGATTTTTATGCTTGTTTGTAAAAACAGCAGGGTATCCCAAAGTCATCCGCGCCCGTCTTTCGCCAAATTTATTATTATTTTACGGATCAAAACACTGGTCAGCCAGACATTGTCACAAATAACAGATATATTAAGCAATCCGCTGTACTTCTATAACCTAGCCTATATTATATATTAACTTGTTTGTAAAGCTAATAATATTCAGCACATTTTATGAAGAACTTTTTGTTTGTACCCTACCAACCTTATAAGGCGCTCGTGCTTGAATTTTAGGTAAACAAAAAAATTAAAAATATACCTAAGTACGTTTCCTATTTACCAAAAGCATCCATGCTTTACTGAGATCAGTCTACCATCGATTGTGAAGAGTGAGTTCTCGCTTGATCTCCAAGCTGACATCATTGTTTGTTCTTTGTTAGACAAAGTTCTTGACAACATCTTGTGTAAAGTTTTTATACTTTGTATAAGAGTCTGTTATCTTAAGTAAGCATATTTGCCTAGCCCTCATTTAACGCTAGAAGAACATTGGTAGATTATTTTCCACTATATATATTTATCTTGGTGCTACCGATGAAGTTTATGTCATCTGCGGATACTGAAAACTTTTATAAACAAATGTACTGTTCTAGGGCATTCCGATCTTTCGCAAAAAACTTTCTTTCTTTCAAAATATTAAATAGTTAGCAAAAAGAAGACTCTCAAAGTAGACTAACACGACAAGCTTACGACAGTCTAAGCAGATCCTCGACTTCTATGATATGAATAGGTTTAATAAAATCTCCTATCTGGGCAAGAATTCCCTCAGGGAACTTAAGGAAAGCATGACGGGCATCGTAGATTCTAACACATGTAGGTTCTATGAAATGAAGGAGGAATCCTCCCAACACATACTTTTAGAGTGTGACGCTCTCGCCATTAAACAAAGTATACTCTTTCCAAGACAGCTTAGAAACCATCAAGGATTCCAGTTTATTGAACCCATAGATCGACTGCTGTTTGAATGGAGAAACTAATTCTCAGATGGACCTAAACATTTAAAGAAAACCATTTTCCGATTACATCTACTTCTTCAGTGACTACAGAATATCGAAGCATGACACAGCTGGTTTAAAATCATCCCAGATAATTAAATTGATCACCTTAATTGAACTGGCTAAGCTTTAGAGCTAGTAGGGAGCACATTAGATCGTGAGGGAGCAGTTTTCCCCATACAATTATTAGCAAAAAAAGAACACCCCATGGACTGATACCTCAAAAGGTCGGTTCACTAAAGAGCTTTCTTCTTTCTAGGCCGAGTAAAATTGTTTAGAGACAAAGGCATGCAGCTTCCCTTTCACTAGTCATAAAGACTTCTGCAACATCCTACATAGTTCAACCAATGATATATTTATTAAGTGTTTACGGAAGAAACTAGACTAGAAGTCCATTTTATAAAAAGTTACTGTTCCGTTCCACTGTTGTCTTTAGAAAGAAAGTTCCCTTTACAATATAAATTATGGTACTTGGCAGAAAATACAAAAGATGGTGGGTTTTTTAATCTCTAATTAACTTGTCGCAAAATGTTTGTCGGAGTCGTTTTAAAGTTCAGCTAGTGAGCTAGTCTATGGTGGACTACAAATCAATCAATGCTTCCTTGAATGGTTTTAAGACCAGAAGAACACGTCTGTACAATAACAAATTGCATGTCAAAAAGAGTCGCAAAATGGCAGCTGCAAACTGTTTTCGAATCCATGTTCTGTAAGAGCAACTCATTTCCGTATTCCTAAACCAATTTTCTGCCTGATTGTCGACACCGACAGCTTGGGGATTTTGAGCCGCTGAATACAAATCATGTCATGCTAAGGCTTAGTTAATACTACGTCATCATGCGTGATTAGGGACAGGATGAGGTTCTCTTAACAACTAACTGCCTCTACTGGAATTAAGATTTTGGTTGGAGAATATCGAAAGTCAATGAGCCACTCTATTTCGATAGTCTTGAATCACTTTGTCGCCACCTTTGTGTTACTGAACCGCTGGATAAGAGACAAGTCGTCATTCGCTGACGTCTTCTATGACTATGTAGTTTATTCGATGGTTTTCTTAACAATCTCAGTCTATCTAAAGGGTTATTTTTTTAGAGGTTCATAACTTTGAGTTGACAGCACTGCTTTATCAGACAACATTTAACAGCTGATAGTTGATTTTTGTTGAGTTTGGCTTAACACTTTATTATGGTAGACTTACACCAGAGGTCCAGATTTCTGTTCAAAATAATGGTTCCGTTCGTCAAATTTACTCAAACTGGCGTCCACATGGCCAAAATCTTACTTAAATATAAAATTTTCTATTCAATAATGCCCGTTTCATTGATACTAAAAATATACACTGCCGGGTAAAAGTTTTCGGACACTTCAGAAATTTTACGAAATTGATTAGCGAACTCAAAAAGAGCTTCAAGCGTGTTTTAAAATTGATCGAATAATTATATTGAATCATCAGCAACATAAATTCGTCAATAAACTAAGTTAATCATTTTTGTTTGTGCCGTAAATATAATTTCTCCGAGCTTCTTGTTTCACGTACATACTATGAAGCGATAGTTCATATTTCGGACAGATGAGTCGAAATTCGAGGTTTTCGGCTATAAAAGAAGATCGTAAGTGCTACGATTTGCACACGAAAAATTTATGCCAAACTGCATTAAAGATAGAGGTGGCTCTATTATGGACTGGGGAGCTTTCTCATTCAATGGTGTTTCCCGATTACACAGAACAGATTACACAGGTCAAGAACAGGCCCTTTGTGATACCGATAATGGGAGTAAGTGATAAGGATATTGAATAAAAAGGAAAAAATTCGGGAAATATGAAAAGTAGAAAGTGCAGGACCAAGCTTAAAATGGGACTCGAAACCTCTGGGATGATAGTCTAGTGCACTATCGCTAGGCTATCGAGGCCGCTCTTAACTTGTGAAACTCTGAAAAAAATCACCCTTTACTACAGTTAAGATTATCTTTGAAGAGAATCGACAATTAGTTAGTGTATTATGTAGACTATATCGTTATGTAATACACGATTGACTCGAATTTAAAAATTCGTAAAAAAGAAAAGTCGGGAAGTTTTTTAAATTCCCAAAACCTTCATATGCGTCCCATTTCTCTTATCCCAAAGTGGTTTTCGCTGGCTGACATATTTCCATGTAAACACACTTTACTATCCATTTAAACGCCATAACATTCATCAAACCATAGCAATGTTTTCACTTTTAGATGCAGTCCCAGATATCATATACTTACCCGGTCTGAGTACAACCATGCCCAGTCAGCACATAAAGTTAATTGAGTTTACAGACCTATTTAAGCCAAGAAGGGGGCTTTCGGTTTTTAAACCAACACGGAAGTTTTTCCATTTAATCTAGACAATATGCCACCAAAAGGCGGTGGCGATGGCGGTGGCAGTGTCAGTGGCAGAGGCACTCACTCATCTGATAGGCAGGGCAACGATTAGACGCTTCAGCGCCAATGTCTGGGACTTGTCAGTGGTTTGGTTTGGTTTGGAATCTTACATAGTCATGGAGCATGCGCGCCCGCCCTGCACACGGCTGTTAAACATTTGCAACGCTTCGTTGCATTATCTTGTCCAATAAAAAAAAAAGAGGACAGCAATTGCCTAGGAAACGTAGTAAGTCTGTCGCATGGCGGATTGTCTAGATATGCGATTCCTGCCTCCGGCGTACTCGCATGTTGGTGGCAAGATGTCGATGGCGCCGGCGTCGTCGTCGTCGTCACTGTTGCGATAAATGCGCATTTCACTTTCTATAAGTATGTACGTCGTGGAGCTAATGGCCGTTTAATTACGGGCGTGCTGGCATATAAGACTTGCCCTCAAATGTCGCATAAATTACACATGCAATGCTTTGATTTATTGTAACTTTGAATTTTTTGCTCATGAGCCAAGCCCCATTTTAATACACTATAAAATGTATAACTTTGTCAAAGGTAAGACTCCTAGGTGCAAAAGGCGTGTCTCAGATTTTTTCGAGTTGTAGGCATATATGAATAACTTAGGCCTCTATGTAATTGCTTATTCCTTGAAATTGCATTTTTTTATGCGAGTCTCTAGTTAAGGCCACATAACACTTTTTATCGACACTTAAAATTACTTCATGGTTATTCACGCAAACAAAATCAATAATTTATTACCTCAAATAAAAAATTCGATAACAGCTAACGATATACGTTTACACTGGCTTACACTTTTACGTACTTTCATTTATACTTAGATGATGAAAAAGAAATTGGGAAAACACTTTTGTATGTTTTCTTCCCTTTTGCATCAAACTGAGAATCTAGCAGATTTAAATAATATATCATAAAGTTTCAGAGCTTCAAGGGACACTCCTAGGATTTTGACCAAAAAAAAAAAAAAAAATGTTTTTTGTTTAATTAAAACATCTTATTTGTGGAATATGTGCGTAAGAGGGTTTACCGATACGGCGTATATCCTTCGAATGGCAGCGTCTCAAACACACATGTCTTACGCGCGCTACGGAACACTCCACCAACTTTAATCGCGTTTATCTCGAACCATATTTTCCAATCTAGCTTAAACTCTCACGCCTAATCTATCAACCAAATTTTCTTCTTCTTAAGAAAAGTTCGAAAGTATATAGATTTTTCTACGACATGAACTAACGATATGTATAAAAAGTTAATTATTTATATATTTTAACGTGTTTGAAATAAAAAAAAAGGTGAAAAAAGATTTAACTTCATAATCCAAATTTCATTATTCAATGATGTTTGTGTGAATATTTACCATTCTAGTTCCAGCCGTAGGAAATGGATTATCTTCAAGTAATGTCAATTTTTTGGATATAAATATCCAATTCCCATAAGAAAAATAAAAACTTTGACTTAGTTTTGACCAAATCCAGGAGAGCCTCCTAAGAGGTTTACGAAAACTTCGCCTGTTATTATTAAAATAAAATGTAAAATAAAATTTTGGATTTAAAATTTACGAGTATTTTTATCAGTTTTTGTTGCACGTTTTTAAACCTTCCTACTTTTGTGGTCCCCTAACGAAGAGAGAACGCAGGGTGGATCAATATTTTTCGGTATAAAGGCTCTCAATTTCGATTCTTTGGGTTATTATAAGCAATCTTACCCAAAACAATTAGGGGTCTTAAACGAATTTCGAGTACTTTTTTAAACTTTTTTTTTCAAGTAAAGTCAAAATCTACTTAGCCCTCCATTTATAAGGCTAAAAACTCTAATTTTTTTCTTTAGCCAAATGTGGATTTGGCGGAATTTGTAATCGGCAAATCCATTTTTGGAATTATTTTTAATATGTAACGTTTATTGGCCTTGTTAATAATGGTCTTAGTCAATTTTTGAATATTTTGAAAAAACATATTTTGATCCGGTGGCAAGCTTAGGCCAAGAACAGGCTTTTTGAGATACCGATAATGGGAGTAAGTGATAAAGATATACAATAGACAGGAAAAATGAGGGGAAATAGGAAAAGTGGAAAGTGCAGGACCATGCTTAACGTGGAATTCGAGCCCACAACCTCTGGGATGATAGTTCTAGTGCACTGCCGCTAGGCCTTATAAAAATAACTATAAAAACAATGTACGTATATTTTAATGGAGTTTATGATTACAATAAAAATTTTAAGAGAAAAGGCTGAAAAGAGATCAGAAGACTTTCAAGCTTATTTCTGTAACAGCATATAAGGACACTGCCAGGGAACAGTTGCGAAATAATCTTCAAAAACACTTTAACTTTTTTGTTTGTTTTTTGGGTTTTAAAAAGGATCGCTAAATCCTTATGAAAGGCCCATTAAACCCTGCCACATCAAAAGTTCTAAAATAGTCTCCAAAACAACTCTTTGTTGAGTTTACACCAGAAACCTGACATTATAGAATTATTAGACCTCGGATACGGCGTCCCCAAAAGCATGTAGTAAATAAATATCTTACATAACAAACGACGTTACTTTTTATGTATTAGGACCAGTGAATCCGAAATCAAAAAAACTCTAGCCAGTCCGTGTTCTAAGACAACCTGCAAGATAATCTGCTCTTTAAGGTTATTTCAGAATACTAGGATGTTGTGGTTTTATTAATCTCAAAATTAGATTTAGTGGCTTAAAACCCCTTCTAATATAAAATATGCACCACCTTTCTGAATTATTACGCCACAAGTGTAATTGGGTTATCCAAAAAAGTATATATTTTAAAATATGGCATTTCTTCCGCTAGATAATGAAATTCAGCAAATTGGCATGGGTACGAAATAGCTAAACTGTTTTAAAACAGACCTAAAAATGTTAATGCATTAAGAGTATTTTGTTGTTGTTGTAATTATATGCGATAGTAACATAAGATACTTATGTGTAAATTGCTACCAATTTTGGGAATGATAAAAATGACCTTCACATAAAAATGTAGTTAAAGCGTATCGTAAAGTCGCTGCGTTTTGTCTGTTTAATTGACTCTTAATTGCTTTTGTTGTTTTTGTTTTTTTCTTACAGTGTACCAAGCATAATGTCGCTGAGGTCATAGACATTGGGACAAGGCAAACGATTTTAAAGCACTTGGGAAAAAAACAACAACACAAACAAGAAAACAACAACAAACAGAAATAGGCAATCAACAAAAAAACAGGAACTAAAATGTCCGCCAATCATCAGCAACAACTACTACTACAACAGCAACAACAACAACAAACGAAAACACTGCAACAAAAAACACTACTAAATGGAAATTTGAATGCAACAACGACAACAACAACAAACACAGCAGGAACAACAAACAATTTGGGCAATAATTTGATAAAAATTAATAGCAACGGAGTTGGTGACAAAGTTGTACATAGTAAGACAACAACAACAACAATTAGTAAGCAACAACAACAGCAGCAGCAACAACAACAACAATTTCAACAAAGACGTTCATTGCTGCCGGCAACAACCCAACAACAACATCAACAACAGCAACACTCAACGCAACAACAAAGCGTAACGACAAACTCAGCAGCGGGAGCACAAACCCAGCTCCAAGCTCAGTCGCAATCACATCAGCTACAAACCGTTGCCACAATACATCAGCAGCACTCCGCGCAGCAACAACAGCAACAACAACAACAACATCAAGCGGCAGTTAACTCACGTTTGCCCATACAACAACAACAACAGCAGCAACATCAGCAGCAGCCTTTGGCCACATCCAAGGAGTCTGCCACAACCACGAACGGCCACGGCCACTCCCAGCTGCCACACACGCGTCGCAGCTTCTATCAGTTGCAGCAGCAACAACACCAACAACAACAAACAGCGCTTAAAGCGCCCAGCAGCTCGGCCCATTTGAAGGCGCCTGCCCACTCCATACCGCCACGCTATCAGCCTCCACCTCAGCCGGGCGGCGGCGGCGGTGCCATTGTAGGCGGCGGCATTTTAAAAGCGCCCAGCAGCAACGGCCTAAGCCTGAGTTCAGCGCATTTGCCACTAAAGTATCCGCCGGATATACCACAGTTATCAAACGTTTATATACCCGATTCGGTCAAGGCGCAGCAACAGCAGCAGCACCAACAGCAGCATCGCTATTTGCATCAGTCAAAGCAACAGGAAATGCTAAAATTTGTGCGCAAACCCGATCAGGAACATCCGTCCCCTAATGCTTCGGTCACGTCCAGTGCGACGGGCATACCGACAGCAAATGGCGGACGTTTAACAGCCGAACAAAATCGTCAATTGCAGGTGAGTTCCAAAAATACTCAGAGCAGCCGAAGATGTCCAATATTCATCAATATTAAAATCTTCTTTATTGTGACATCGTGAGAGGTTGAGAGATTGAATGGTTTTCACCTTGAGATATAAAGCGGCAAGATTCTATACATGCCAAACGAATCCAACTCTTTTTCATAGGGGCGTCACGCTCCGAGAGTTTATTCTCCAAAGGAGTTCTTGACCAAATGGTAGATTTTAGGTTACACCGGTTGACCCCTGCTCCAGAGTCTCTTTGGCCTCTGTCTCCCTACACTTCCTGCATTCATCGCTGTTGGTAACGCCTAGCTTCTTAGAGGGAGCTGCAGTCAGGCAATTACCAGTAAGTATGCTCACTATGAATCTACAGTCTCTTCTTGGGAGTTGTAGAATATACTGGGCTAGTGTGTTGTTGATTTTCGTACACATAGTGCGAGCTATCTTGCAGCTCGTTGTCTTGTATCACCTTCTAACGGATCTGGTTACAGCGTCTTCTGTTCTGTGGTAAATCGTCCTTAATGGAATCTTAAGATCCTCAATGACGGTTGCCTTGGCATAGCACCTTCCTTTGCGAGCCTCTCAGCTAATTCATTTCCATCAATCCCCTGGTGGCTGGGAACCCAAAAGAAGCATACCTCCTTCTATTTTAGATCCGTCTGTTAAAATTTGTATGGCTCGTTGGTCTGCGCCGATTTTCCAGTCATCAGGTCCCATTAGAGTGAGTGCTTCGAAGGAAGTTACTTACTGGCGTCACATAGTCCGTGCTATTGTATGTTATCCCTGTTATCCCTTTGCTGTGCCCGTAGTTTTGCAAGGGTCATATTCCCTGCTGCACATTGACGTTGTGCTGATTTCTGTGCAAGTAGTCTGGCTTGAATTTCTAGGGGGTGGACTCCAAGCTTCTAGGACCTAGGTTGGAGTAGATCTTAAAGCCGCCGTTATGCACATCAGTGCACGTCGTGGAGACTTTATTGAACCTCATTTAGCTTTAAGCCGGATCCGAAGGTTCATTCTGAAGTTTGACTGTATCTCTTTTTCTTTGCATAGTACAAAATATCGGATTATGGACCAAGTAATGTGCAGCTCAGTCAGATCTCCTTTCTTTCCTCAGATTTTAAAACTGGCGATGGCCTGCCATTTTGTCATATTAAAAGAAAAAAGTCAGTATTCCCAGGTTCTTCATCATTTGGAAGATTTTCTTGAATCTGAGGCACGGTTCGTATGTAGAGCGAATTAGATGCAGCTCACTCGGGTGTCCTTTCTTATTGGATCCGTGGCTTACTCAAGTGTTCTTCCATTCCATTCCATTGGAGAATAAGTGGATTCGCCTAGGCCCTGAAAAAAGCAATAAACATTTAAACGAGATAGTTGACAGCCCTATCTAGAGTTTATATTAGAAGATTTGTTGCCTTAAACTCTTAACTTACCACCAATATTCTTGTTAATTCCACAGTCCCTGGTCAATGAGCTCCGCGCGCTGAAGGAACAAAATCAGCGTCTGCTGGATGACAATCAGGAGCTGCGCGATTTATGCTGTTTTCTGGACGATGATCGCCAAAAGGGTCGCAAACTGGCACGAGAATGGCAGCGCTTTGGACGCTACACAGCCAGCGTCATGCGCCAAGAAGTCTCTGCCTATCAGGTAACCTACCATCTGCCAATTTACACGCCCACCATATTTCTTAACAAAATCTTTATTTTACTTAGAACAAACTGCGTCAGCTGGATGACAAACAGCAGGAGTTGATCACCGACAATCTGGAGCTAAAAGAGCTATGTTTGTATTTGGATGAGGAGCGTGCTCATGTGGCAGCCAATGCGCTGTGCGCGGGCTGCGGCGCAGCAACACGCAATGCCTTGCGTGACGATGGCGATGGCTCTAGTTCGAGCACTAACGCGGATGAAACGATTACGGCGCTGCGCAACTATGCGGAACAAAGACAATTGCCGGTAAGTGCTTTATTACTTAGTAATTGGTAGCTATGTTAATCACATTTCTTGACCCGGTCAGGATCTGCGCAATGCGAATACATTGAACGATCAAACGTTGCAATATGTGCGCTCATTGGAACGACGCATACAGCAGCTGGAGGAGGAGCGTGTCGTGACAACGCCTACGGCCAATCTGCAGGCACAACAACAAGCGCAACAGCAGCAGCAGCAGCAACAACAAGTGCAGCAGCAGCAAGCGCAACAACAACAGCCCTCTAGCCAATCCTTGTCAGCCGCCAAATTAGCCCCCTCGCCTTTAGCACAACAGCTACAGCAGCAGGATTTAAGCAATGCTGTAGCCGCTGCGGCGGCAGCAGCTGCAGCGCTACCCGAACCAATTGCTGGACGACCTGAGGCTGTAGTACGTGCTTTGCAAGTGCTTGAGGTTCGGGAACAGCTGGAACGAGATCGCTTGGGCAATCTGACCGGCAGCGCCATAGATCAAATGGATGATGGCGAAAAGGCGCTCGTGCGCGAAATGTGTAACGTAGTTTGGCGTAAATTGGAGGGTAGTCCACATGGACCTACTACCTTAGAGCCGCTCTAAGCATTTAACTTTAAAAAGAGTTCGAACAAACAAACAAAAACACTAACTTGGCTAACATTTAGGTTTTAACAATTTAATGCTAATTTATGCCGTAATATTTAACCCTTAAATTATGTTTTGTACAAAGTTGAAATTAAATATGGCTAAGCTAAGCGCTTTATTTAAAAAACAAAAGAAGAGAATACTCAAATTTTTAAATATGTACTCTGTAACTGTTATAAACATTTTCATATGAGCTTTCTATGCAAAATTGCAATTCAAAACAACAACAAAAAAATAATAATAATAATATAATGCAAGAAATATCTGCCTAACTGATTGAAAAGGTCTTTTTAATTATTTGGGGTTATTAAATCGGCTCTAATTCTTCTAACCGAGTAACTCACAAGACAGTGCAGCGCTGTGTAAGGCGCGACAGGAGGATGGAGGAAGTTTATCGCCGCCCTATGCCCCAACCGGGGTTGAAGGACTTGAAGAAGAAGAATTCTTCTTGAGCACTATCGAGCTACCATATCGATAGTTCTCCGATAGTTTTCACATCACCAAAAAGTGCAATTTACGCGTTTGTTTGTGGCGTCTGCTAAAAAAATATTTGTGAAAAAATTTATTAAAACAGTGATACCTCAATAAAATCAAATGGATCACTTTCTTCAAAGAGGTATAAAGCTTACTTTTAAAGTACAGTATGAACTCGGTAACCACCGAGGAAAAATATATAACCAGAAAAATATTTTTTTTAAACTCTCGATTATTGTCGCCAGCACTTTATTCTTATTATTGTTTATTATAATAGCCGTCTCACGAAGTTTTTCAGAAATAAGAAAAAAGATAACAATGCTACATCGAGAGTTGCGATTACCGAGTTCATACTGTAGTTATGATTTTGACTATGTGCCGAATTTAAGGTAAACATCGGGACTCCCTCACACTCAGTGTGTCGAGGGCTGAAAGGCAGGCATGCGGTTGCAGCAGCACGAACTCGAAGAAAGATTTGGCGACCGAGAGGCAAACACAAAAAAAAAAAGTGAAATCTTTCAAGTATGGAAATACTATAAAACGTCAGTTGACAAAAAATTGGCAAAGAGCATTAACTGTGAAAAGAGTACAAAACCAGCGGAAATACTTCCAATTTGCATGATCATCTGAAAAGATTTCACCCACTCCAGCTGCAGGTATTTCGGCGGATACTGACAATATCGCAACAACAAACGCCAGTTGTAGATCGTCGATGCATTCTTTAGCTTCGCCCAATTGTTTCGGAGAGGCAAACCAGGCTCAAGGAAGAAAATATGAACATTCTTTAACTCTTGAACCAAAACTTTTAGATCAAAAAACATTAATATCGTAAATGAATTTCTTGTTTAAAAATTAAACAAACTATCGTCAACTATCGATGGTTGCGAAATTACTACCGATGGCGCCGACTATCGATACTTCTCCACCTCTAAGTTGATCTGCAGTCTGCTTATGTAATAACTTCTCAATAACTGCGTTGAATTCTTCTAGAATATAGATTTATTTTGGCTCTTTATTCCAGACATTTTGTCTATTAGCCTAATCCTAAGTTATAAAAAGTTTGTAACCAGAGCAATGTAGGCATTCAGATTTACCACTGCTGCTATTACGTACTTTCTTTAATCTTCCAAATTAAATATGATTTAAGAAGAAAACTTCGAATTGATAGATTTCTGCTTATACTGAAGCTTCCAAACTGTTATGTTAAATTTCTTTATTGTTTGTTGACTTACTGCTCATTTTTAACAGCGCCCTTCGTTGACTTCTATAATGCAACTGTTACTGAAATGTTATATTCGCCTCTTTATTGTGACTTATTGTAAATCTACGCTCTCTGCTATAAAAGTGCACACAAATAAATCGCCAGAACTATATTCGTTAATTATTTAAATTTTACAAATCTTAACATAAGGATTTAATTTCACTTTCTAAACCCAATTTTAAGATTTGAAAATGGTTAATGCTAAACTAATGGCCGCTGCTGCTGTTAAGCAACTTTTCTGCTAAATCCATTGTGACCGATTAACTTAGTTTGCAATGTTTATTAACAGCAACTGTTGCACAACTGCTCTGCTAATTCCTGCTTATTGTCTATTGTGACTGCTTGTCCTTATATGCAGACTTATATTATGACCGCTAAACTGGCAACTGTTGCTCAACTGTTCTATGCGGAGGCAGGCCCATTGTGACTTGTTACACATTTGAGCTCACGCTTGGTATACATTGTAATAAAAATTAATTGCATTAAACGGCTTTGTTGTTGGCACTTCCAGTTCAGCTTTCTACGGTTTGTTGCTTGATGCTGATTTTTGCGGTTGTTGCAAGGCAAGCGAAAATTACCAACACCAAAGCTGTTTAACCTGATTTTCTTTGATGATTTGTACGTATCACATTCATTCACAAACTGGGCGCTGAGTATTGTGAATGGTAGTGAGATGGTGATGATGACAATGGCAATGATGATGATGATGATGCAGCAGTAATGCTTGCAACCCAATTTCAGCTAATTCGGGCACTGTCCAGACTTTGATGTTGCGGCTTTTTGTGCGCCAAAGTGTGAACATGTGAGAGTTAATTTACGAGCATTATATATGCAACATTGCTGTCAAGTGACGAGATAAGCATCAAGTAGCAGCTCGTGTGAATAGAATAAGAATTCTTGCAATGCATTTACCCAGCAGACCATAAAGTGGTTGCTATCACAATTGAATGTTTTGTGAGCCAGTACGAAAATTTTTTGAGTTGCTGTACTGTTCCTGCGCCTATATTGACCTACCTATATATGTTTTAACCAAACTTATTTTTTTTATCAAACATTTTCCGCGAAATCTTTTTTTTTTGTTTTTATCTAACACAAAATTAACAACACCACAAATTGGTCGGCTGGGCAACGCGCCCAACATTTAAATGCCGCTGTTTTTATGTTAATTAACATACTGCTGTAAGCTAACAGTTGCACTACACTTACACATCTAATTAGCATGCTCTTAACAGCTAATTAGCTCTAACTAACTACTAAACGCCCCCTAGCGGCTACGGCAGCGTTAACCATTGTGACTTAACACAGTTATTGGCCTAAATAAAGTGATCGTAAATGAGCACAACAAGTTAACAAAAATAGCTTAATATAGAAAAATAAGAACAAATTTGAACGCGCTTGTAAATAAATAAGCGCCGATTAGAGACGCGACAGAGAAAAGCTGGCTGACCTAACCAGCCAAGAGCAGCGTCGTACAATTCAGGCTAAGCACACACAGAAAGCACTCATGGAGAGCAGTGCGCCGCGCGCAGCATCCAAGCCACATTCGCATTGGGTATATGGGGACTGGTCACAACAACTGGCAATCAGACATGCGCATTTTTCATTGAACAGCGCAACGAAACGCACGCGCAGAAATCTTTGAGCTTGCTAGTTTGAAGTTGGAACTCAAGCTGGAGCAAGCAACAACAATAACGACTGCAGCCCACATGGCATGGAAACCATAAAAATGTTGTCACAAAACGTAAACCAAAAAACCATCACCAAGTGCAATAAAACCGCGAACTTATTACGATGGCGCAGCAGTCGCAGCGCGGCGAAAAAGAAAGTTATTGTTGTTTGTGGTCGTCCATATGCAGTCGCAGCCAGTTGTTCTTGTTGCAAGTGGAACCTGTTGCTAATGCCGTCGACGCTGACGTCGCTCTTGCTGCATGTTGTTTGCATATTGACATTGGCCAGCACACAGCTGAGCCACGCAGCGCCGCCGGCGTCGCTGTCATCATCGCCTTTGTCACTGCCAGCTGCCGCCAATGAAACCGCCTGGCCACCCATGCGTCATTATGATATTTGGAGCGCCGATTTGAAAGCATCAACAAGCGATGCAGAGGCTCAATTAGATATTGAGGAGTCAGAGCTGCCGGAGTTGTTAGAAGCAGATGGTGTACTATATAATGATATTAGACTGGAGGATGACTACATGGTCAAGTTGGCACAAAGCATCAACTGGCTAAATGAGAGCAGCACTACGCCACAACCTGAGCGTCGGGGAAAGGGTAAGTTTGAAATAATTTATTATATAGATTCTTTGATTTTAGGAAAAAAAAAATCAAGCACAAAAATTGGCGCCTTCTGTGCTGTATATGTCGCTTCCGACTTGGCATTGTTTATGGAATTCTTTTTAGCACAGTTGGAAAGTTTCCAATAAGCCTATACTCATTTACGCTTATTTTTAAATTGCTATCTTTTGAAGATTCATTGATTATATATAAAAACTTCTTATCCTCACTTTTAGTTATTCATCTGTTTCCCGTTCCCGTCGATGGTGAATGCCTCTCCGATGACGGTCGACGCTTGGGAAACTGTTTCAATGCCTATGAGTGCCGTCAAAAGGGCGGCACAGCCAAAGGAGAATGTGCTATGGGCTTTGGAGTATGCTGCGTCTTTATAGCAAACTGCAATGAAACCATTACCAATAATATTACATACATAGTGTCACCAAACTTTCCGAGTTTTATGCCTAGCAATTTTACTGGTTGCAGTCTTAGGATTAAAATTATGAGCGAAGATATAAGTCAACTGCGCATTGATTTTTATCACTTTTCAATGGGTCAGCCCAATCGGCGCACGGGAATTTGTGATGGCGATGTGTTTAAAATATCTGGAGGACCAAGCGGACCCTTTTCACTATGTGGTCAGAATAGTGGACAGCACCGTAAGTAATACAAATTGCAGTCTTATTATTATTGTTCTTTAATTAATGACAACGCATCTTTCAGTGTACTATGACGTTGGCGGTCGCGCTTTACCACGCCAATCCCCACTCTATGGCAGTCTACGTCCGCTCAGCTACGCGCAGCTTTATGGAAATCTCACCAATGCTAGTGGAAATGCAGTAGAGCAGCTCATAGACGTTAATCTAAACTTTTCAAATCGTTTTCTGCCTATAAGGCTTTGGGAAATACGCGTTGCACAGATTCCTTTTAGTCAACGCGCTCCAGCTGGTTGCTTGCAGTATCATACTGGCGTGGAGGGTATTATGCAAACCTTTAACTTTGCAGACAATGGGCGTCACTTGGCAAATCAAAATTATCGCATATGTGTGAGACAGGAGACGGATATGTGCTCAATTATGTATCAGCCCTGCGATGAGCAGTCCTTTCGCATTGGTGGTGGAGGCATGAGGCCTGGAAGCATAAGGCCTGGCAGTGCTATGAATGGAGGAGGGGGTGGAGGTGCTGCTGGTGGAGGAGGCGGTGGAGGTGCTGGAGGCGTAACAAGCGGAGGCTCAGGCAGCACGCCAGCAGCTGTCGTGCAGGCGGATGACGTACCTGCCAGTTCTACAACGTCCGTGCCGACTACTCTCATGCAAATGCTCAGTAATATGGCCAACAGCACAACTGCAGCCGTAATGCAATTAATGACAGGCGGCAATACCACTGCTGCTGGCAGCCCTGCAAACGACGCCCCTGACACCAGCAGCACATCTGCGATGGAAGCAACAACGGCAGCTCCGCAGCGCTCTAGCACCGTGCCTGCAACTGAGGAAAGTACCGCAGCTGCAGAGCCGTCCTCATCTTCGCCGTTAAACGATGATGCGGAAGAAGGCTCGGGCGGCGACGATGGTGGCTTCAATTTGTTTGGTGGATCTACCACATCACTGCCGGGAGTATCTAGACGACCGCGACCAGTAGGCGGTGGCGGCTTTGATTTGCTGGGCTTTCTACGTAGTGCCTTTGATTTAAGATTACGTAAACGTCGCCGACGCCAGGCACGACAATTCTTTAGCACCTGCACAGATCGCATAACCATGCCCTGCATTATAGAAGATTTCATTGGCACGGGCTTGGGTCCGCTGCCGGGCTGTGAACCGGTGCATTGTGGAGCACAATTTTGTTCCTCCGGTGTATGGCCGTGTCGCATAGAGTCGACTGTAACGCCTTTTTACATAGGCGTGCATTTTGGTGATGGCAGTAATATGGCCAAGGGCAGTGCGGAGGAAAATATTGGCGCTTGTCTGCGCTATGCACAGGTGCAGTGTTTATAAGTCACAATTTGGTCTAGATAATTATGCAATTATGGGTAAGTAGTTTAATATCCGATATAATAATTTAATATACGATTTAAACAAATGCAATCCAATTTCTGAAAATATATTTATTTTGTTGAAGTCGTCATGTAAACGAAACTACTTAAACGTTGTTACTTGTATCCCAATAAGTGGTAAAAATTTCACATTTTAAGGATGTATCTTTATTGTTTTGTTGTTTTCTTAAAGGTGTGAGAGCATCCTTAATACATATATAAAATAATCAGCTAGGCTGTCATTCGAATTTGACTTTGTGAACAAGTTTTAATTGAAGATACAACATAAAACGATATGATGTCAGCTTTAACAACTTATTCAGTCAAATAAATTACATTCAATCTTTTAGTAACCCAAAAAAATATACATACTTAGCTAATATAAAACATTTACAAATAGTTTTTGTACACGTTACAAATACAAAATATTTTGTGCAAAAATCACCATTAATATATTTGGAAATAATTTTTGTAATAGATTTTGTATACATTTGATCAGTTTCTTTGTTCATTTAAATTTTGTATCAAAAAGTTAGAATACTTATATGCCAATTGATGTAAAGACAGATATAAATACAATATTTTCCAATTTAGCCTAGGGCTTAGTAAAAATTAAGTTAAAATATAGTACAGTTACAGAGATTTTTTGTTCACAATTCGTTTGTTTGGTTAATTTGAGCTCTATTAAAGCCTTTTTTCTTTCTTAATCTTATACAATAATAAACAACTTATTTCTGTGCAAATTAATGTGCGCATTAGTTTTGGAAAAAAATTTCAATATGGAATGCATCAAAAAACGCAAAAATAATACCATAGTTAACATTTAGACACTACCTACAAAAACAAAAAAAAAAAGCTGCACAAAATTGCTAAACACTCTTTGGTATGGGAATATAGGATAACTAAGCAAAATATGTCCTCATTGACAATTTTGATATGAATCAAGCCCTCTTAATGCAACACTCTCCATTCGTTCACTTAAAAAAACTCACCGGCCGCCGCATACGCCTTGGGACAATTTTGTTCTGCATATTTGGCATAGGCCACGTTGCTGCCCACCTTAATGGGCAATTGCACAGAGTGTTTATTCCAAACATGTGCCACATAGGAATCTTTGGTACGCGCCAGTGTTTCTGCTAAATGCTCTGGCTCAAAAAAGTGGCGCCAATTTACCCAGCGCACGGCATAAAAGGCATTGCGTTCAAATACCCTAAATCCACGGCAACGTTTGCGGTCCTCCATCATGAGCATGATATCTTTGGTGCCGCAAATTTGTTGTGCCACGCGTGTAATAACGCCTGGACCATTGTTGCCCCAGTCGTTGCCATCAAAATGATGCTGAAAGTCGCGTAAACAAAGTCCAGCAATTTCATGGCCAAAGCCTTGAGCTGCCAGATTCATAACGCCAGCGGCAAGATGTGTATCCGACTCAGCTCCTGAATAATTCGGTGGTAAATCTTCTATGCTGCGCAGCATAACAATATCCATGTCCAAGTAAAGACCACCATAGCGATATAGTGTTAAATATCGCAGAAAGTCGGAAACGTGCGAAAACAAGAAGCTAGAAGAAAAAAAAAATAAAGCTTATAAACAGATTATTCACAACATTTGCTTTGCTATCGTTTTTATGAATGAATATATTTGTATGAAAGTATTTTTCCAAGAACAGCTTATCAGCTTTTCTACAAGCGCACATAAGTTCAATAGACATACGTTGTTAATGCATTTATTGAACTTTGTTTTGATATTAATGGAAATATAATGTTAATTGCAAATATAATCTATACGTACTTTGAACGAAAGAGTTTGCCATCCTGGAGCCATTCCTCAATAGGCGTGCCTTTTGCATAGCTCCATAGATTTAATCTGCGCAGGTGTACATTTTTGTAACTTAATATGGCATCTATGAGTGGCTGTTGGCTATTATTGCCAACAGGTTGATACGTAGGACCCGCAAACAACACAAAAACTTGAAAATTCGGATTGTGTAAGGCGGCCGACTCGATTGCGCATGCCTGGCGTGCTGTCAATCGTAATATATTGTACTGACTTTGTTTAGAGCTGGACTTTTTGCGTTCCAGCCTATGGCAGCTGGTTTCATGAAAAAATATGCTACGCCCGGGTGTGGGCTGTGGCTCGGCCTGCAGCACATCGTCCAGACTTTTTGGTAGATTTAAGCTGTGAGTTGCGTCGCTTATTGTTTCAAGTTGACCCATATAACATAATTGCATATCCGCTTGCCGATTGTATATAAGGCCAATACCACATATAAGGAGCACTATAAGTGCAAGGAACAGTAAACGTAGACGGCCATTGTTTAAAAAACGTAAAAGCGAAATCGGTAAGCGTGGATACATGGCTAAGAAATGGAATATCACTACAAATAATTGCTAGACTTTTAGTTGCTTACTTACTGTTGTACTAGTTAGGTAACAGCATTGATAAATTTGTGTTTATCTATCCAACTATGCAATTAATTTGGTCAATTTTGCAGCAGCACATCCGCCAAGCCCGTGAAACCACTTTTGTTTACATGTTAATCGTAAAACGAGCGCTGCCAACTTGGGCGTTGCAGTGTTGAGCAATGTTACAATGTAAATATGCACTGATACTTTTAAATGTTGCACTCGCATTTTTTTCTATAATAAATTGCTAATTGCTTTTTTAATACAAATAAATTGTTCCAATTTATTTTTGCATTTAATTCTAATTCATAATTCTCTCTAAAAGTGAGTATTTATTTAGGCCGATAACATTGAAGTTTCGATTGCTACAGTGAACAAGCGCAGACAAATGGCAGCAATATTTTGTGCAACCCTGGTCAGTTTTTAGTATGGACCACGCACTAAGTTTTTGTGAATGCCAAAAAAGAGAAGTTTAGAGAAAATTTTAAATTTTCGCATATTTTTATCGTGAAACTCATCAAATTGGCTGACACACTGCAACGACCGGTACTCGTACCAACGTTAAATCAATTAAACATATAGAAAAATAGTGAAATGAATGTTCCTCCTAGCGCTGGAAATGTAGCTGCGGTGCCGCCAGCAATGGGCGGCATGGGTTACCCACCGGCGATTGTGCCACAATTCAACATGCCGCCGCCGGGTTTTGGTGGACCACCACCACCTGAACTGGCAGCAGCATTTGGTGCCATGGCAACAAATTCTGAATGGACGGAACACAAAGCACCCGATGGACGACCATACTATTATAATCAAAATACAAAGCAAAGCTCATGGGAGAAACCCGAAGCATTAATGACACCCGCTGAATTGCTGCACAATCAATGTCCTTGGAAAGAGTATCGTTCAGATGCGGGGAAAGTTTATTATCATAATGTTTCAACAAAGGAGACCTGTTGGGAACCACCGCCAGAATATGTGGACATGAAGGCGAAAGCCAAGGCGGAAGAGTAAGTTTAATAAAACTAATTAATTACACTGCATTTGTAACGTGGAAAATCTACTATTTAGAGCCGCTGCAGCTGCCAAAGCCGTTGCAGCCATGACTTCCTCGAGCTTAGCCGGTATGGTGCCGCATGCAGCACTAGCAAATATGCTGCCTGCAGCCTTGCCAGCCGCGCCTAGAATACCTACTCCCGAAATACACTCACCGCTAACGCCCAGCAGCAACGAGAATTCATCTTCTGCTATGGATCAGGCCATGGCTGCTACATTAGCATCCATTGAGGTGCCGCAACCACAAAATGGTAAAAAGGCTTATCTTAATGGTCGTTAGTTACAAAGATAAAACATTATGGGTTTTTGTGAATTGTCTTATCTAAAGCAACAATAACATGAAGACAAAAACATTTTACAAAGTCAGAAATGATCTCAAAAGATTTCATTTTCAATATAAAATAGAGTTTTGTTACTAGACTTTTATACTTAGTTTCTTAGCTTTAAATTAAGCCACTATATATTTATCTAATATATATAATCCTTGGCAGCAAAAAAAGACGACAAGGCTGCCGACTCCACCCTCGTTTTTAAGGACAAACGCGAGGCCATCGAAGCGTTTAAGGAGCTGTTACGCGATCGTAATGTACCCTCAAATGCCAACTGGGACCAATGTGTCAAAATCATATCAAAGGATCCTCGTTACAGCGCCTTTAAGAACCTCAATGAACGCAAACAGACCTTCAATGCTTATAAAACACAAAAACTCAAAGATGAGCGCGAGGAATCCCGCTTAAGAGCTAAGAAAGCTAAAGAGGATCTCGAGCAGTTTCTCATGTCTAGCGATAAAATGAACTCTCAAATGAAATACTATCGCTGTGAGGAAGTTTTTGCCAGTAATCGTACATGGACAGTTGTTCCAGAGCCTGATCGCCGCGATATTTTTGAGGACTGCCTATTTAATTTGGCCAAAAGGGAGAAGGAAGAAGCGCGAGTTTTAAAGAAGCGCAACATGAAAGTGTTGGGTGAACTCTTGGAATCAATGACTTCTATAACATATGCGACCACTTGGTCAGAAGCACAAGTTATGCTTCTGGATAATTCAGCTTTTAAAAATGATGTAACTTTGCTGGCCATGGACAAAGAGGATGCCTTAATTGTTTTTGAGGAGCATATACGGACTTTGGAAAAGGAGGAGGATGAGGAACGTGAGCGAGAAAAAAAGCGTGTAAAGCGGCAACAGCGAAAAAATCGTGATGCCTTTTTGGCTCTGCTCGACTTACTACACGAAGAAGGCAAATTAACGTCCATGTCGCTGTGGGTAGAGCTGTACCCAACTATCTCAGCAGATTTGCGTTTTTCTGCCATGTTAGGGCAGAATGGCTCAACTCCCTTAGATCTATTCAAGTTTTACGTAGAAAATCTAAAGGCACGTTTCCACGACGAGAAGAAAATCATACGCGAAATACTCAAAGAGAAACAGTTTGCAGTACAGGCCAAAACATCATTTGAAGACTTTGCTACTGTCGTTTGCGAGGACAAGCGTTCGGCCAGCTTGGATGCTGGCAATGTAAAGCTGACGTACAATGCACTGCTGGAAAAGGTACATAATGAAGTTAAAATCAAATAGCTTAGTTCTTTAAAAAAATTGTATATCTTTTTGCAGGCTGAACTTATTGAGAAGGAACGACTAAAGGAGGAAGTGAGGCGTTTGCGCAAATTGGAGAATGAAATAAAGAACGAATGGCTAGAGGCAAACGTTTCCGTTAGCGAGCCTTACGATAGCGCCAAGAAGTTGGTGGAGCACTTGGAAGCATACGTCTTGTATGAGAAGGAAATTGGCGTGGAAAAAATCTGGGAAGATTTTATAAAGGAAAGCGAAGATGCCTGCAGTCATCATCACTCAAGATCGCGTAAATCTAAAAAGAATAAAAAACACAAAAAGCGCATGCGTTCCTGCTCCAGATCAGATATAGAAAATGAATTAATTGAAGTAGAAAAAGCCAAACGACGAAAGTCTAAATCCCGCTCGGTAGGTTAAAAGTTAATTTTAATGAGTTGCTATTAATTTTTTTCTTTTAACCGACAGCAATCGTTGAGTTCCATAGGCAGCATTGAGAGCGAAAAATTGTTCAAAAAGAAGAAGAAGCGCAAGAACAAATTGCGAACGCCACGTGCTGTAAGTTTCGAATTACATTATTACAATTTAATTTAACAGAGTTTTGTAAAATCTTTAAATTTTCTTTGCTTTACAGTCCTCTTATGAATCGGAGTTGGGCAATCATTCGCCTGATCCTGCCCTGCTGCAGAGCGATTCAAACTCCCACTCACCCGCCAAGAAGAAGAAAAAGGACAAACGCGGCAAAAAAGACAAAGAAGGCAAACGGCATCGTCATATACGCTCAAATATGCCACTAAGTCGCCAGTCCTTGGACTCTGTTGGCCAGGAGGAACTGGCAATGAGCGATACTGAGCTAGAATCCAAACGTGCCGCTCTTTTGGCACAGCTTAACGAACAGCTGGATGAATGACAAGCAACGGGAAAGTATCAACAAAAGTTAGCATTAGACAGCTATAGTCATTATAGACAGCAAACAGTGTCCACTAGTATTCGTTATCCATCTACAACCCAGACAAGTTTGCATACAGAGTAAGCGGCTCTTTTGAAGACTTACAATTCGAGCTACTTTTAAGTTAATTAAGCAATAAGCAGGCTAATCGTATGCAATCTTTTTATCGCACATATTTTGCTTATTTGAATCCTGCTTTGCCGTTTAGTAGGAGGCACTACATAGAGGTAATATGGACTACTGCACAGGGACACCCTAGCAACAGCATACAGCAACAACTGTAAGTTTTTAATGAATTAAATAAGTTTGATTGTAAAAAGTATAAAATATTACACGCTAACTACTAATAACGGTAATGACTATCGTCTAAAACAAAAAAAAAAGATTTGTTTTTATTGTGTGTGCGTGTTTTTAAAAAGAAGATTAGCCAATTTTAAGGGCTTTGTACTTGAGACTATGTAAAGTCCAGCTTTCACATAAGTATATTCTCTAGAGTGATCCATTTTCAAATTTAAACGTCAAACTATTTATACGTATCCCTTAAAAACATTGCACCGATTCCCAAATGTCTTGTATAGTGATGTGCCCGAAATCTCTGCCTAAAATCAGCTATTGTGTTGTTAAAAATACGTTTGAAAAATCGACCCTCAATCTTTTTATAAATCGAATTGTTTCAAAGGATTTTAAAGTAAAAATCTGTACCGTATTTTGAGCCACCCTTTTTAATGACCATTTGCCTTAAAATTTTTTCTTTAAATTTATTATTGAATGGTACAGTTTGGAAACGCATATGGAAAAGTTGTTGATCTGCTATAAACACAAAATACTAAAACTTAAATTCCTTGTATTTCTTTGTTGTCTTGGCTGGATCTGTTTGCTGACGTTTGCGTTTAGATTTCTGGCGAGCTACATGCTCGGCCAACATATCCGATAGATCCTCTTTTTGCAAATGATTTTGTTGTTCACGCATTTGTTGCTCATATCGTTGGGCCATTGCATCGTTGTCCATGTCCAATTCGCTGGGATCCAAGGCCAACTCTACAATACCCTCGCGATCTGTGGTTGTACGTGCCGGCGGTTGCTTATTAGCGCCGCCGCCTATATCATAAACATGCGTAGATCCCATCATCGATGCTCCTATGCGATCTGTGCGTTTCTCTGGCAATACTTGATAAAGTACAGGAGTTTCATTGCTATAATAATTGAAATATAATAATTAGTATCTTAATAGCTTTAAAATCGTAAACATGACATACTCCTCCATTTCGGCCTCGATTTTCTTTTTGCGTAGCTCTATATTTTCGGGAGTTTCCATGCCAGCCGGCACACTGGTCAAACCCGAGGGCGTCACCAGACCTTCAACAGGCGTTACTAAGCCAGTTTCATCTTGCTGATTACCCAAATCTTCGCCATCCTCCTCTTCTTCTGTGGAAGAGTCCTCAGATTCGGATTCCAGCTCACCCCATTGATTGCGCTCAATGTCAGCTTCATCTATACCGTTCTGTAAGTTTGTAAATATATTAATGTTTGATTTCGTTTGTCTGTGCTAATTACTTACGTCCAGATCAAGTATATTTGTGCCAAACACATCGCCATATAAAGGTTTGCCATTTTCGTCCACAGGCGGCTTGCCCCAGCCGCCAGCATGGTAACCAAAAGTGGTTCCTTCCGGTATAGGTGCATTTAAACCGGGTATTTTAAGATTCGGATAGGAAGGCGGTGGCCCATAACGTTGCTGTGCAATTAACCATGGAGGTGGTATCTTATGTGAGTTCGGACCCACTGGCATGCCCAAAGCAATACGCAATTCTTCAGACAAATCTCCTGGCTTTTTCTCCTTTAAACGCGTTTCAAACTCCTTGCCTTCGTAGTAAAGATCGCCGTGTATAGTCATGCGAGGCTTAGTTTGCCATTTAAAGAAAGCATCGTGCAGTTTCTGATAATCTATGTCAATCTTGCCCATTTTAGGGCGTACACGTTCGCGCATCTTGGCTTTTAATGTTTTGGCATCGTCGCGTTCTTGCAAGGACTCGCGCATTTCCATAATGCCTGTTTTCTTAATAAATGCGGGCAAATCAAAGGGCGGTTTTTCTATACCTCGCTTGCCCTGCAAATACTTTCGCTTGAAGCACCAATGACGTGGTACTTGTACGGTATTGCGATAGGCCTTTAGCTGCACTAGCAACTTGGGATCGCGAGCAGTTACATCGTGCATTTCGACAACATCCGGCCGAGATACCAATTGCTTAAGTTCTGCAACGCTCAGGCGCGTTAACTTTTTGAGTTTGCGTTTGGATAGCTTCTCCTTGTCCTCCTTATTCTCGTCATCGTCGTCTCCATCATCATCGTCATCATCGTGTAGTTTGTCTGCAGCTTTTTTGTCCTTGGCCAAGGATTCGGCATCCTGTGCGGCTTTGTCCTTCTCCACAGGTTTTGGTTTGTTTTCAAGCTTGAAAATTTCAAAGACTCGATAGAATTGGCGATACATGGGTGCAAGATCTGCAATCGTTATCTTCTCCGGCACATATCTAGGTAATTAGGAAATAGCATTAGGTTCCTTTATTGAACTTTTTACAAGCAACTTACTCAATAGTGACATCATCCTCGCTTTGGTCTAAATGCTTCGATTTGTCCTCGCGATCCTTTTTCTTTTTACCGCGTTTATCCCTCTGTTTCTCCTTTTTATCTTTAGCGACAACATGTTCGTCATCACTGCCAGGCTTTGTTTTTGTTGTAGTTCCATCTACATCTTCATGCTCCACGTCTTGTTGCTCGCCATTGCCTATAGTGGTGTCCGAAGCACGTGCTTGCTGACGTTCATAGTCTAGTTGCTGGCGCAGCCTTTTATTCAGCTTCTTGCGTCGTTTCTTCTTTTTGTTTTTATCTGCTTTACTCTGTTTACCTGATGCTGCTAAACCAACGCCGTTTAACTGATTTTCACCTTCATCATCGCTGTCTTCGCCAACATCTGCAAAATCACCGTCTTGAAGTGTGGCCAGCGATTCATTAACTCCCTCCTCGTCAAATTCGGCCACTCGTTGATCTTTAAGAGCCAGCACATCTTCCAGTGCCTTGGGGAGCACTAGATCAGCGGCCTTTTTGTCAACATCAACGCCATCATCATTATCATCATCTTTATCGAGCACAATGCTGCTGCCATTTGCGGCAAAGTCATTAGCGGCTGCTCCGGCATTGTCGAGTGGCTGATCAAAACGTATAGACATTAGCGGCGTTGGTTGGGAGCCCTATAGTAAATGTGTTTGTGTTTATATGTTTTTTATTAAAATTATAGGCTATTTACATCGATATTGAGTTGATCTGCCATAAATTAACAATTTATTTGGCGAACACCACAGCACTTCAGCGAAAAAACAATATCTTGCGATAACCGATAGCTCGTTACAATTGGTATACGCGACAATCGATTGTATCTACGAAAGCTAGCAGCCCTAGTTTATTAACCAAGCATGGGAGAGAAAGGCGTTTTTGTAGATTGTTAATAAATACGCCGGTAATAAAAATACATATGTACGTTTTCTTAAAATGAAGAAAAAACTTGCGCTCGACATTTATTTCACATTTTGTTTATTAAGTTATTATTATTTAGTATTGCCAATATTTTTGTCAACACGTGCATAAACAAATCCGCGTTTAGTTTACGGACTTTTTTAATTTCTACTATGCAAAAAGATTATAAAAAAAAAAGAGCTAATATTTATGTCTAGCTGCACTTATCAATAACTACCTTACTATTGATATTAATTTAAAAACTACCATCAACTTTTAGCAACAATAAACAAAATCCAAACAACTTCACAGGGTGTGTCTGGTAGAAAAATGTTTGCATTCAAGTTCGAAGAAACGAATGAATTCCTTGACGATGGACCGTTAGCTAAAAAGTCTAAAGAGGATGAGACGGTCGAGGCAACAACCAGTGGTTCCGTGGTTTGGTACCCCGCTGAGGAAGTTAAACCAAATAAAGAAATATTAAACAGCATGGATATATACGAACTCAATGCCAAAGAACTTAAAAATGGAAGCACCGAACTGCGACATCTCATAGCTGGTTTTTTGCTTGAAAACATAAAATCTCAGAATAATACAGAGAGTCGGGACATAAAAAAGTCAGAGGAAAGCCACTCAGACTTAATAGCTGGCATTTATGAAGGTGAGTAGTTTCATAATCACTAGATTTTTAAACTTACAAAATTCTCTTATGCAGGTGGTGCAAAAATATGGGAATGCACAGACGATTTATTAAGTTATCTGTCCAACAACTATGATGATGCATTCTGGAAAAACAAACGTGTATTAGATTTGGGCTGTGGCTCGGGCTTATTGGGCATATATACTTTTAAAAATGACGCGCAAGTGGACTTCCAGGATTATGTACGTAAACTTTATTATGTATATATTAATGTGCTTAAAATTAATTATTTACAGAACAAGGATGTGCTAGAGCAAATTACAATACCTAATGTTTTACTAAATCTGAGCGATTCGTTGACAGACTCGGAAAAAATTGAAACTTTGAAGACGAAAACAAAATACTATTCAGGTGACTGGTCGCACTTTACACAACTTACCGAAAAGGATGAAAAATACGACGTTATACTGACTTCGGAAACAATATATAACATTGAAAATCAGCAAAAGCTATTAAACACATTTGAGAAACGTCTGGCTACAAGTGGTGTAGTTTTGGTGGCTGCCAAATCGCATTACTTTGGTGTGGGCGGTGGCCTGCAGCAGTTTGAAAATGTTATCAAAAAGGATGATATTTTTAATACCAAAATTCTGTGGGAGGCTGCAGAAAATCTTAAGCGTGGCATTCTTGAACTGAGATTGAAATAAAAGTTAAAATTTTTTATAAAAATGCGTAAATGATATTTTAATGTCGTCTTGCCAAACCACAAATTTGCGCAAATGTTTGAAACACCCTGTAACCGAAAATGCAAGCACAGGGCAACCTAGCCATCATTTCAATTTGATATCGGTGTTCGGTGTTGTCGCGAGTGGCTCATTGAGTGTATTGCTGGTAATTTTTAATAAAGATAAAAAGTTAATACCAATTATTCTTTATCACTTAATTGCTTATGTGGCAATGTATACCTAAGGCACCTAATTCACCTTATCAAACCAATCTTATTCACGCTGCGGGGACTTATACGCGAAAAACGCATACACTCTACACGCATACATACAAACATATAACTTGAAAAACTGCAAATCGATGCCCCAAAATGTTGCCGGCGATTTTTTCTCTGCAGCAACAGAGGCAGAGCTCAAGGAGTCTGCTGCAACTACACCGGCACTTTGCTGCTGTCAATACGTAGCAAAGGATGGACTTAAGCAGCACATGCTAGGTTGTTGCTGTAACTGCGAGGACCTTGACTTGGTATGCACGCGGTAGGGCCGAAAAAACTACTTATGAAAACCAACTGAACTAATAAAAATTGTTCCCTTACAGTTTTATCACTTGCAAACGCATTGAGCAGCGCAACATAGACAGCATGCTGATTGCCTTTCAAGATCGCCTGCGCATACCTTGGCGCGGTGGCGCTAAGCGCGTATCGCCTGTTGCCGCAGCTCCAGCGCTAATAGTGCCTCTTATGATGGGCTTGGCAGCGATTAATGCCAAGACTGCCATTGTCCTTATGTTTACACTAATTGGTTTTACATTTTGGGGTCTGCGTCTGGCGGCGCGCACAGCTACACGCACAACTTTCTTTCTTAGCTGGAGTTGCTTTTCCACGTTTTATATGGTGATTATATTTGAGTTTGAGATGCCATTGCTGGAATTGCTGCCAGAAGAGGATGTCGTCTTGGTTTTAATTGGAGCTGCAGCACTTTATTGTCTCTACCGCACTAAGAAACTTGCACCGCTTAATTACATAACAGCACAGTATGGTAAAACACCAAAGGACGAACTACCGGGCATTGCAGAGGCTTCTAGCGGCGAGGAGCAAGCCGAGCAGCAGGCACATCAGGCTGCCACACAAACAGCGCTACAAATTGACAGCGTTTTGGGCGTAGATGACGATGATGTTAATGGTGATATTTCGGAGCGTGCTGGCCTCATGCACGCACAACCAAACATTTGTGAAATTTGTAGGAAGTATACGCCCTTACGCAGTTCACATTGTGCTGTGTGTGGCAGCTGCATAAAGCGTCGCTCGCATCATAGCTTTTGGCTGAACTGCTGTATTGGCGAGCTCAATTATCGCTGGTATTTGCTGGGCTTAGTGCTGGCCGAATGTGCTTTACTGCTGGGCGCCAATTTGGTATTGACAGCAGTGTGTCATCCGTTTTTGGTGGTACGTATGTTAGGTGTGCCGTTTCTGCTGCCTGACGATTGCAGCGAAGTATTTGAGGATTTCGAGTAAGTACACTGGAAAACTAATAAGGAAGTATATTTAATTATAATTCTTATAGGTTGGGCATATGCTTTATTGTAGCAGCCTATGCAATGCTTATTTCCTGCTATATTACATATGTGTTGCTTTGTGAACTGTATTACTGGTGGCGTGGAGCCACACAGCACGATTACAAACGTGCTCCTGCATCTAGTCGCAATCGCGTTTGGAGCAATTTACGCGCTTTACTTAAATAAAGAACGCTTAAACGATTAAAGGTAAACGCTCAAATCCAAATACAATATTTTATGAAAGTATTGCACTAACTTAACTAATTTCTAAAACGAACTACTAATTTGCTATAATATTAAGCTTAAAGATTACTTATGTGTGTAGCTTACAAATAAACGTTTCATAGTAGCAATCTATATGATGAAAATCAAAACCAAAATAAAAGAACAAACTATTTGTGCCATAGGAAGTGACTACCATAAACTATCCTCCCTAGGCTTATAGTCTGGTAATAGCTCCCATATTTTCATGCGCCAACGTTGACGGCGCTCTTCAGTTTCCTTTTCCAGTTTTAGTATTTGTGGCAAACGTTGCCAGCAATCCAAGACTTTCCATTTAAGGTGCCTAAAAAACAAAATTAAAACACAATTTTAACATATATGTATGTATATGTCTTGTCTTTATAGTTCTTAACTCACCATTCGTGATGTGATATGGCCTTTCGCATTTGTGTATCCTCCATCAACTTGCAATGTGTTGTATATTTATGCCAACGCGCAAACCAATGTTCCACCGTACGCAGTGCATGCCAATCAATGGCTACCATCATCTTACTGCGTTCGTTCTGTAAAAATATTATCCAGGCACCAAAAGCACGTCGTTTTATTGCGCGATGATAACATTGCTCAGCTTTCAGACGTTTAAAGCGTTGCAAGTCAGCAGCACAATCTCGCCAGGCAATAAAATAGGTGCGTTTGTAGAGTTTGCGGCGAAACTCTTCGCTCTTGACAAGATTATCGCGCTTAAGCTGCAACAAGCGTTTAAAACCCTCCATGCCTACACGTTTCAGTAGCAGCTTACGATAAAACTCCAAGGCCTTGCGTTGGTTCTCAATAAAACGCTGTCGCTCACGTTCCTTTAAAATCTTGGCCATTTTCTCTTGGCGTCGTTTTTCCTTAAGCTCCTCGATACGCAAGCGCTTTGCCTCTTCGTCTTCTTTACGCTGTTGGTGTAAAATTAATGTAAAAACTCAGTTCAATTTAACTCTGAAATTTTAACTACCTTTGCATCTTCAATAGCCATTTTTGCTGCCTCGCGCTCTGCCTCAGCTTGAGCACGACGCTGTCGCGCCTGTTCATGGCGCACGCTGCGTTCCAGAGCGCGCTCATGCATGTGTTGCAGAAAACGTGGCTGCAGCAATGCCTTGCCCTGCAAACGCGCCATTTCCTCATCCTCAGGATCGCGCAGGCTGCCAATGAGTTGCAGACACTTAGCCTTGGCCTTTGCTTTCGATTCACCGCAGCGTATGACAGTTTTGAGCTCTTGTTTTAGATCTTCTCTTGCCTCTTTCGCCTCCTCACTTAGTTTGTTTAGTTTCAGCTGCATTATCATGCGCTCCTGGCGCTCCAATTTGAGGCGCTGTAAGTCTATGATATCCTGCTGCACCTTGATTCTGAGTAGAAATATTAGCTTATATTTTATTTTTTTAAATAATATTTAGTCATACTTATTCTGAAATTGCTTGTTCATTTTGATGGACTCCTCACGCTGTTCTATAGTCTTCTGACTTAACTTTTCCGGTTCACTAGGTGTTGTAAAACGTTTGGTTATTGTTATACGTTTCTTCTCCTGTCGCACTTTATCCAGAAATGCATTAATCTTTTGCACGCGATCCCCACGTGGCTTGCCATGCTCACGTTCCATCTTTTCTATGGTTGTATAGTGTAGCCATTTTAGAAAATACTTTCGCATGATGACCAAATCTGTGTTTGCGTGCGCGTTAAACAGCTTATCTATAATTTTTTGCTTTTCGGGATTGAGTTGAACAATGCCATCATCATCTTCATCACTAGTTGGGCTTAAGCATTCCAACGGCTCTTTTGGTTTAATTAATACCTTAGGCACATCCAGGCGTCGTATGAGCAAAGGTTCTACATCATCGGGCGGTGTGGGAGTTCGTTCAACAGGCTTTAACTCCGGCTGCTCCAACTTGAACTGTACGTGCTTGTGTAGCTGTATAGGTGGTTGAGGCACTGGGGATTTTTTAAGTTCTACCATTTGTTCCTTTTGCTCAGCGGCTGCTTCCATTTGCAGCTCATACAAAGCCTCTTCAGCTAGATCGGATATAACAGAGTCTATGCCATCGCTGGTGTTTGAACAAGTTGATGATTCGCGTTGTATCGTGGGTGCGCCCTGCTCCGCCAGTTCTTCTTCATGCCGCAACGTTCGTAGATGTAACATTTGACGTTCAGCTGCAGCCCGCATGGGTTGAAGGAATTCCTCGGTAGCAGTTAGTGGACTAGGAGTACGGCATCGCTGCAGAAGCTCTTTGCTTTCGTCTATTTGCACTTGTTTGGCAAATTTTCGATATTCTAGGCTATCAAAAGGTTTGACATACTCATCCGTAGCATCTATAGTTACGATTTGGGCATTATTTTCTCTACATATTTGTTGACAAACAAAGTTCTCCACATCCGCGTCCTTTTCAGCAAGCCGTAGCGTATTAGCCTTTGCCTTATGCATGTCGTATATTTCCATTGTATTATTCAGGGCTTCAACAGGAGCAGTGTAAAAACTGTCTATGTGCTGAGCCGCACGCGACAAGCTTTCCATAAGAGGTCGATTATTCAGTTTAAAATCTGGCTGTGTGGGTCTAACGCGATGTTCAGAAGTTCGTTTGTGCTGTTTCGCTAAATGCTCGCGAAATTTCTCTAATTGGTTGTTTATATAACGCTGTTCCACATCTAAATTGTGCGTCTTGGCAGCATTTTGTGTTTTTTGAAAGGCTACCGTAGCCAGCGGCAATTTGCGTGGTATCTGCTGGAACTGAAAGCATTTGTTAGGTTAAGAAATAGTAAGCAAATCTTTAAATTACCATCTCATGACGCATGTCCATTATGATGCTAGGATTCAGCGTTTTGCTAGGCTCTAATTCACCTTCGATAAGCAAACGTTCATTGCGTTTGCCTATATAATCCGCTTCGACTAAACGCCGCACTGCAGCGGTTTTAAGCCCCAGTGGATTCGCATTTTGATGGCGTTTTCTTATCCTATCCCAGCGTGTATCCTTGTTGGACTTTGTGTGATTTTTCAGATAAGACATTTTATTAGTTTACTTAAAGATTTCTTTTAAACTAAGTGACAACTTGATTCGAGAACTGTTTAGAAAAGGAAAAACGCACTCACTTACGGACTGTAAACAACTTGACACTGTTGTCAAGGCAACGCTTGAATTTAAATTTTTCGTGTATTGGCTCGCCGGTAGGATGCATATCAACTGCAACTCCGTAGCCTGTTTACACCGATTGAAAATTTCGTGGCCAATAAGGGTATTTAGTCGATACAAAAATAATTCTTTATTCTGTTGGTCAGAATGTAACCCATTATTGCCAAATCATTATTTTTCGATACTTTTAGATTAGCCATAAATCCTTTAGTGCAAATAATTAAACACACCTTGCTTTTTGGAGCCCGATTTATCAAATTTTATTATCATAAAAATTATTTAAATGCCATAAATAGAGTTTAGCGTACTAGCATAGTAGAGTAACAAGTTCAATAAGTATTTTTCAAGCGAAGCTTAAATATGTGCTTTATGAGTGACATGTGGACCGAATTTTATGCGGTTGCATCTTTCTTCTCTTGTTTCTTGTTTTTGTTGCCCTTAGAGGCGGCAACTGCTTGCTCTAAGTCAATAGGTGCCGGCTTTACAAATGGTATTTCATCCTGGAATTTGGCTGGCATGTATTTTTTGAGTGGTTCCGGCACCTTAATGCCTGTTTCCGTTTGATGCGTCTCAAGTATGGCGCAAATAACGCGTGTTGTTGCACACATTGTTGCATTCAGCATGTGTACATAATCTACAGCTGCATTCATCTTTTTGGTTTGACCGTAGCGCACAAGCAGACGACGTGCTTGATAGTCCAAACAATTTGAGCAAGACACCAGCTCCCTGTAGGCACCGCTTCCACCAAACCAAGCCTCTAGATCTAGTTTTTTTGATGCAGCATGGTTGAGTGCTCCTGAAACAATGTTGACTACGCGATATGGGATGCCTAGAGACTGACAGAATTGTTCCGCATTGCCAATCATTTCATCCATCATTTCCCAAGATTTGTTATCATGTGGCGATGTTAGTACAAACTGTTCGACCTTCTCGAATTGATGTACACGGAAAATGCCGCGTGTATCACGTCCATGAGAGCCAACTTCCTGGCGGAAGCAGGTCGACAAACCGGCGTATTTAATTGGTAATGAAGCCTCGGGCAACCATTCATCACGATGATAAGCAGCTATGGGTTGTTCTGAAGTGGCAATCAGATACTTTTCATCGGTGCCGCTCTCTTCAGCGCGTTCGCTACCCTTGCCTACAACCTTGTACAATTCTTCGTCGAACTGAGAAAGTTGGGCCACCTCCTGCATTACCTCCTTGCGCATGAAAAAAGGTGTGTAAAGTGGAACGTAATCGCGTGCATAGAGTGAATGCAGCGAGTGTTGTATAAGAGCCTGCTCTAGAAAAACTGCTGCTCCAGTCAAAAAGTAACCTCGCCCTCCCGATACAACAGCGCCTTTTTCAGCATTCATGCCATCAATCATGACAATCAGATCAACGTGTGAGTATTTGCCGCGTTTCTCGCAATCACCAAACGTGCGCTCCACACGATTCTCATCCTCGTCGTTAGATACAGGCACAGACTCATGCAGGTGATTGCCAACCTCCCTTAAGGCAGTGTTGCGAGTCTGCTCGCATTCTTCAAGTAATTTCTGATTTTCTGTCATAGCCTCATCGATGAGTAATCGCAGACTTTTGATTTGATTTACAGTCAGAGGTTGTAGCTTCTCGGCCACAATTTCAGTTAGATTTGAGCGCACATCGTCTGGAACTTCTTCACCCTCTGCGCCCAAAGCTTCCTTTTTCTTCATCTTTTCGCCAATCACCTTGCTGCACACATTTTTCGACTTGTTAAGAATGTCGGCACGGTGACGTCGCTGTCTCCATTCTGTATCTTTTTCAATAACAGTTTCCACGAGCCTTAAGTCTTTAAAACGCTTCTTTTGGTTTTCGCGTATGGCGTCAGGATTACCGCCCTTATCACTGCGAAACAGTTCCAAATCGAGCACCATTTTATATAAATTATATCAATTGTATATATGCCGCACAAATTTTTGGTTTTCGGCGTTTTCACAACGTGGCTGCGTTGTTGCGTTAGCTTGTAAGCAGTGTTGAAAAGTATTCATTGCAAAACTTTTCTTAACACTAGTTGATTAAAATTGTTCACCCTGTGCTGTTACAGCTGTTTTTGAAAATCAGCCGTGTGAAGTGCATTCTTATTAGCATGCAGTTGGAATAAAACTGCATTTTGGATCAGTTAAAATGGGTGCCATTGAATGCGAAATTGCTGACATACGCTCAAATTGTGAAAAGAAAATACCAGATTCCAAAATTATCGCGTGCACCGCAACGCTCGTGCGTATTGACATAAACGCCAACAAACCGAATAAGCTTATGACAGTTTGCCTACGATTTCCTGAGAACTACCCTGCAGAGCCAGTTTTGGTAGAGTTAAAGAGCCGCGTATATTCGGATAGATTATTAACTGAGCTAACGCGTCTCATTGATGTTTTTGTAAGGGAACACTTGGGCAAGCAACAATCCCTGCTTGTGCTTTCGTTTGTGCAGCAGTACCTTGGGGATAACCCGCTTTGTGTGTGCCTTGATGAAATCAAACAACTACGCAGTGATCTAAAATGCCCAGTTTCTGGTCATGATAAAACCATGCAGGAGAGCCAGCTGAAGCTTAAACAACGTAATAGCAGCGTGGAGTTGACAGCGCGTGGCGGTAATTACAGCTTTAGGATCATAGCTATTGTGCCGGACGAGTATCCTCAAGCAAGCGTGGAACTACAGCCACAGGAGTCTAATTTGCCAGCCGTGCTTGTACGTTATCTTAATGGACAATCGCGCGAAATAGCACGTCAGTGCGTTGAACCGCCGCTGCGAATTAAAAAAGAGGAGCTGGCTAACTTTAAAGCTGAAAAAAGTTTATATCGTACGTTGAAGTTTTGCCTTGAGGCTACTAGGGATTTTCATGCCGAATTGTGCCCAATTTGTGAGAAAACCGTTCTACCAACACAACCCGAAGATGTCACGCTCAATGAAAATGATGATGCTTTTGTAGAACGTGTTTACTGTGGTCATCTGTTTCATCAAGTTTGTCTAAAGCACTATCTAGCTGAACCGCCTTTTCCAAAAGGTGGCAAACTTTGTCCAGCCAAACGACGTCATCCTCGATCCGATGCTCAGACATATTTGGGTAGATCCGGCTTTGCAGCAACTGTGGCCAGCACTACAAAGCAGCCAGACAATACCGTCTGTGGCATAAAACTGGCGCACGATCGTTGGGTGCTAAATATAAAAACTGCTGAAGCACGTTGGGCACAAAAACAGGCACGACAGCGTGAACTCGAAGAGGTCATTGATTTTCTACAGTAAGTCGGAACAAGTTAACGTTTTAAAATTTTATTATATACTATTCGAATACGCTTATGATGGATGCTAGGTATGGGTATGCTTTTAATGAAATAAATAGAAATATAATGTGATGCGAAACTTTGAATAATGTGACTAGTTGGGTGGAAAAAAAAAAGAATATTTTAGTAAAATCTTCAAAGTGGGCTTAACGAAATAGCCTATTTAGAAATCTGTCACAATTTCATCATCCTCGTGCCGTTTTATGGGGTCGCCTTTTATTAACGAAGATATTAGGCTGTGGAATAGAGCACATTATTAAAACAACCAAATACAAGAGTGCTAGAAATTCAAATACGTACCAATATAGACCCACAAAAAACATAACAAAGTAGTAGCCCAAATAAATCATGCAATTTCGTAGATGCACCTTTAGTAAGCCTCGGCTATAAATGTCCACAGGATCGTAGACACCCAAACTGTCATGCCGCTGCCTATAAAGCTCATAAAATAGCCATATTACCATGGGTAAGTTAAGTAAAAACATTATCCAGTGACCACCAAGCAGCAACAGTATGCAAAGCAAGGCATGTGAACCGAATTTGGGTATAACCCAGAAATTAAGCCGACGACAGCATTCTTGTGCATTCAAATAATCGCATTCCAAATCCGCTAAGGTTAGGACCTGCAATATTTATTAGTTTAAATTGTAGAGTTCCGGTAAACACACAAACAAGCATAAACAAAAGAATTAACACACATACATAGTAAATAAGCAACAGAAGTATGGCACCGTAGATGAGTAAGGTTATACAGAAAATTGCAGTTTCCGGAAGAAACATATTTGTAATTAAAAAACACTTTTTACTTATAAATTAAATTATTTTAGCAAATTTGCAACATTTTGTTTTCTTTACAAAAGTGTGCCAACTCGCGGTTAAAATACAAATAAGTTGGCAGCTTCAGCAGCGTGTGTTGGAAAATTAAGATAGAAGATATGGCAGCGGCTGCAGTTGTTGCATGTGCCAAATGCCGCATAAATCTAATTTTATGATAAAAATCATTTTGTTTTTGTTTTACCATGGGCGGCAAAAGTTATTTTTGCGATTACTGCAATTGTTTTATGAAAAATGATGTTACTGTTCGCAAGCAGCATAATTCCGGTCTTTCACACACCGTTGCCAAGGCAACTTACTTGCGACGCTACGAAGGTAAGCAGTTATTTATTTCAAAACAAAATTAATGAATATGCAAATTTTTGTTATTTAGATCCAAGTAAAATATTGATAGAGGAGCGCAACAAAGTGCCCTGTAAGCGTTATTTTAATGGTTACTGCAAATTTGAGCTGTTTTGCCAATTTGGACATTACACGGAGAAACAGCTGAAGCAATTGGAAAAAATTGGTAAGGCAGTAAACAACATTTAAATATGTAAACAAAGTAGGGGCGGATGTGGAGAAGCATGTCAAAGAATTGCAATATTTTAATATAATATTTTAGGCTCCGACTTCCCATGCGCCTCATTTGTATATGTATGTACTCCAACAGTTTCGCTTTAGGAGTTTCTTACCTTTTTCATTTTTATAAATTTTTTTAGCAACCAAAGTAAAAAATGATCAGAAAAAAAAGTCGAAAATTCGTGGAAAGTCGATTCCTGGACATTCCAAACAATCTAAGAAGCTGTCGCCCTCATTGCAACCGCTTAACTTTGCCAAAATAAGTCAAATAAGTTTAAATAAAGCGTGGGGTTAAAAATTATTTGTTATAATTACAACAAGTATATTAAAACTATAGTTTTCTACTTAATATAAACAAATAAATTCTAAGTTAACTATTTTAATGCGTTATAAAAAATCTTTAAAACTTTGTCCATTATGCGCGATATTTTAAGACTTATGCGCAAAGTGCGCGCATATTCATAATGAAATGATTTTGGTGTGTGTCCGCTCAAATTTTCTAGCTCCGGATTAGCCAAGTGTGCTAATAAAAAGTAACAAAAGTGTTCTAAAAAATAAATGACAGCATTACAAAAATGTCGATGGATGCAGTAGCTTTACAACTTACCTTGTTCTCCTTCAATGGCGTAAAACAGCGCCACATTGCCACCACGAGCCTCAGCTGCATCCAGCAGTTCCTGTTTGAGAGGCTGATTTAAAAGCTTCACATTTCCAGCGAGACTGTCACAGGCTTGTTCGTAATATTTAGCAAATTTTTTTTCATCGGTTAACTCCACGTTTTTGCTTACGCTTCTGTTTTGACTAATTTCATTGCTTTCCTGCTGTGGCTGTAGCTCTGCCGCGTTACGATTATAAATAGGCTTTCCATGTGTACGCTCATCTATACCATCCATTATAACTTCCGCAATCTTATATTGATTGTTTTTCACTGCAAGGTGCAATGCTGTATCGCCATCATCGTTTGTTTGCAGCAATAAATTTAAATCTATTTTACGCATAAGTTCTCGCAAAGCATCCAAATTAATGTGATTTAATACAGCTATGTGTATTATATTATTAGTTTCCTCATAAATAAGATTGGGTTGTAAGCCTGCATCAAGCACAATTTTTACTATTTCTGCCTCACAATTGTTAGTTATAGCGAGTTGTAGGCAATCTTCACTGTCACAAGTGAGCAAATCGTTTAAATCTATTTCTTGTCGCAATTTTTTCCAGACAAAAAGTTGTCGCCTAAGGCCATAAACATCACCACATAATATGGCATCGTGTATAGGTCTATAATTAAAAAACTTGGTTTAATGGTTTTTATAAAATGAATTTGATGCTTAGTTACTTACAATAAACCATCATCGGACATTTTATTAGATTTGTGAAATTCCTTCTCCGCAATTTTCATTATTGTGGTTTGTTTATCATCTTTTATATAATTCAATATATCAGTGCAATTTATCAAGTCATCATCAAGGTTTATAGAAATGCTAGAATCAACGGAAGATCGACGCTCTGATTCGGCCTTAGCAGGGTAGACAGGCTGAGCTTCCTGTAAACAGTAAACATATGTATATTTATCAGTGCTCAACTAGTAAACATTAAGTAAATAAATATGGTTTCAGATAAGTTAATGGAGTGACACCAATTGCTGATGCAAAAATGCTTTTAATTGAATCGAATTTAGATTAAGCAATTTTCGTTGTTGTTATAAAAGACATCGGAGATGTTAAGAGATCAAATAACCCAACCTCATGTTTATATTAAACATACCTCGGTTAATACCCAGACTATTCTATCAATTTCCAAACCCTTTTACGTAAACATTGATGATTAATGAAAATAAGCTGAAAGCCATTGTTGCTATGTCCAATCCAGGTTACTTATAATGTATACAAAACAAAAATTCAACGAAAACCAATAACGTCAATAAAATACAACCAAATCTATTTTGACACTGTAGATACGTTCCAGAAAAAACTGTCTAATAAAATAAGTGAAATGACCCAATTTTTGCAGTTTTTACCCTTCAAAAAAGTCAAATTTTTCCTGCAGAATATTTTAAAGAGGCCCTCCGCCATGGGTAAAGCCCCTAATCACTTAAGCTGATATGAAAATAAATGAAAAATTGAAATGCCGTGAATAAAATTTTAACAGATTAGGCTAATAAAAATATTTATCTTTACGTATATTCGAATTTCGATTTTTTTGTGGCGTTATGTTGGTTTTCATGTCTCTCACTTATGCCGACAAGCTCGGCCATTTTGAGTGTTCACTTAATTGTTGACAGCTGCTTTGCTTGCACGTGTTTTGGCTCGTCTTCGATTTTTACCTACTCAAAAAAAATGGATCAAAGAACCTGTATCAAATTTAGTGTGAAAAACGAAATTAAGTGCGCGAATGCATTCCGAATGTTGACTGTGGCATACGGAGAAACTACCTTGGACCGAAGAAACGTTTATCGGTGGTACAAAATGTTCTTAGAAGGCCGAGAAGATGTGAACGACGAAGAGCATGCCGGACGCCCGAGCACTTCAACAACAAACGAAAAAATTGATGAAATGAAGAAAATAGCATTGGCCAATCGTCGAATCACCGTTAGAGAAGCTGCTGAGGACCTAGACATATAGATTGGCTCGTGCCATTCGATTTTTATCAATGATTTGGGCTTGAGACGGGTCGCCGCGAAATTCGTACCAAAATTGCTCAATTTCGAACAAAAACAGCATCGCATGAACATTGCTTAAAGATGTTGGACTCTGTCTGGCCCCCTGTGACTTTTTCTTGTTCCCTAAGCTGAAGAGGCCCATGAAAGGACGACACTACTTTATAGGGGACAAAATAGATATTCATGAGTAAATAAATAATTTTTGAAAAAACACAAAATTTGCGAAACTTTTTGAACACACCTCGTAGCTGTTGTGCTAAATCAAATAAAATTGTTTAAACATATTTTTTCTTTAATGTTTAATTTAAAAACCGTGTAAAAACAGAATTGGGTTTATATTAATGATCATGAATTTGAATTTCTTACTAACTTGGACTTTGAAGCTTTATTGTTCTAAAAAAAAAATTATGCATGAAATAAACACGCCAATACATGGGACTTCCCCTTTTTTTGCTTTTAGTGATGCGTTCATATAACAAAAGCTGTGCATACTAAATGAAATGGCGTTAAATTTAAATCTTTTATGCATGAGTATAAAAAATGCAACAAAAAATTAGTATTTATACTGATAATATAAGTTTATAGCTATATACAGAGCCCTAGAGAGAAAATCTGGGACCGTGAGAAAATGTTTCGGCCAATATGTTACACCTTTTCTAATTATACCAGGCCCCTGAGAACCGCATCTGTCTAACAAATCATCGCGCAAGGACATATGCATATTTAAAGAATAAATTTTTAACTTATACATACATATATAGGGCAAGGACAACGATTAAAAACTCATATCTTACCGGAGTATCGTTTTTTTTCTTCTTTTTTTTCACAGGTGTCAGCTGTTTTTCTTCACGTTCCTGCTGAGCCAGTTCCGCAGCTGATCTTTTGACCACTTTGGGCACACAATTGTTGCGTTTTCGTCCACGCTTACGAGGACCTTGTTGAGTCTCCGCTGTCTTTTGATTTGCTTTGTTCGTGCCTGCTTCCGTAGCTTGTTTCTTAATATCTTCGGGTTTTGAAATTTTTAGCACACCACTCGAGTTTCGTGCTCTTAAATCTAACACATCAGTTGCATAAGTTTGTGTTGCTGAATTAACTGTTGTTATCGGCTGGTTAGATTTTAGAGAACATTGCTTACATTGATTTACGCCATTTATGGCGTCGATCACCCGTTGCTGAAGTGCTTTATCAGGCAAGCGCATAAGTAACTTGAATATGTCCTCATAGATCGATTGAAAGGACTTGCGCTGCATATAGGTATTAGTTATTACTTGGGTTGGTATAACCTTTATCATAGCTGGCGTTACTGTTGGTGCACTTTGTTGTTTTTGTCTTAAGTCTACGGGTGCAGAGGCCACACGAACGTTCTGGGACTTACTTAGCAGCACTTTCTTCATTATTGCAGTATTTTTTAGCAGTTCTAGTATCACTTGAAGCACTTTGCGGGTTTTATTACCTTTCGACGAGGTTCACAAACGATTTCATTTGGTTTATATAAATTAAGTTGGTTTTTCCCCACACACGCTGCGCTGCAACTGAGCTATTGCAGCGTCTGACAGCACTAGTGCTTATCAATAATATGTTTGTTTGGGCGTTTTGCAACACTGGCTTGAACAATTTTTGTTTATTTATTTATTTTTTTTTTAAATATAATTGAATAAAACTATTTTTATTTTTGTTTCATATGATAATGCGGCTGCAGCAAATCAACTTTGCCGCTTTTGTTGTATTATTATTATTTATGTTCAACTCTACAAATTAATCGATAAACTACGTATTTTGTGAATGTCAAAAAGGCCAGGAAAAATTTTTTCATACGGGTTTTCGTTTTGCTTCAATAAAATATGTTTATTGCGACAATAAATGTCTATTATTGTTTTAAAAAGCTGGAAAACTTGAAAAAAGCTGAAGAATAGAAAATAAAACATTTGAGAGGTTGCAATTTGTGTCTTCAAATGAGTGAGTTGTCTTAAGTACTGCAGTTTGGGGTGCTCATCACATTGCAGCTTGCCTGGGACAGCAAATTAAAAAAAATATATTGTAATGTGTGTGTGGCTATCTATAAAATTAATTACGCATTTGACCAGGTACGCGTAACAATAAAATGGATTCACGATATGGTCGCAGTTTTTCGGGCGGCAGCGGTGGTGGAAATAGACGCTACAGTCGTTCCCGTTCACGCTCCCGGTAAGTAGCACTGTATACATATGGTACATCATATGCTTAACTTAGATAATGTGCCGCAGCGAACGCAGCCGGGAACACAACCATCGACGTCGAAACACGCGTTCGCGCAGCCGCGATCGTGCCTCTTATTACCGGCATGCTGGCAGCGCCGATAAGGATTTGTATCGTGATTTGATAAATGAAGATTATAGGGAGGAACGCGGTTATAGTAGTAACTCACGTAACTATGAGCATCGTTCGCATCGTCGTGAGGATAGCTATGATAATGAACGCGAACAGCGCTGGAAAGGCTATGATCGGGATGCGCGTGAGTCCAGGGAACGTGTTGGCGATTATGATAGAGGCAATGAGCGCGGGTAAGCCTACACTTATAAAAGAAAAACTCATATTATAATCAAATTTTTCCTACAGTCGCGATTATCGTCAGCATAACAACAACAACGGCAATGGCAGCAGCAATATTAATAATCGTGAGCGGGACAAGCGTTTTCAATCCGATGATGATAGCGACAATAGCGATGATAGCCAGTACCGCATTACACACAGCAAGACCAGTAATCAACCCATGAATACAATAATTGTATTTGGGTTGGAGAAACACATCACCGAGGCAGATGTAAGTGCTTGTTGTAACAACTAACCAGCTGTTTATTTAATAAAAATTAATTTTAGATCATGGGTTCACTCATACAAGTGAATATGGCGCCATCATCGATACGCCTTATACGTAAAAAGCGCACAGGTGGGTTTTAAAATCGTACTTTAGAAAAAATATATCAAACTAGTTTAATATAAAAGGCGCGTAAGTATAATAACATGGCAGTCAGGATATGTTCGATACGCAATACCAACCAAATTTGATATACTATATGTGCTATATTAGCCAAAACCAATGATTTACAACAACAAACAACTACAACTCACAAAATCAATACCCCAAAAATGTTAAAAACAAAAATTAAACAACAAACATAAAATTTTTTACAACAATATTTTGTATTTGCTTCTATCTAAAATTTAGGTGCATCACGTGGTTTCGCATTTGTCGAGTTTAATACCGTCGAGGAAGCAACACATTGGATGGAGTTAACTCAGGTATCACAACAAACCAAACAACAACTACTACAATCAATAAATATATATGAATACACTGGAAATACTGATTATTCCAATTCCGCGTTCAGGCCAATAAATGACAAAATGTGTGCCTTAAGTTCAGTTCTTTCAGCTCTGTAGCAGAAACTAAATTGTTTATTTGTAACTTATTTCATAGCATTCATAACTAATTTTTCTTAACACATTTAACGCTAGTGTAGCAAAAGCATTTTCTAGTTTTATGGTACACATTTCTTTCAGTACACTATCAAGTCTAGAATTTTATAGATTGCCTGTCGAATGGCACGCAAACGCAAGAAACTGAGATGCAAAAATACACGACTCATTTGCCGTTTTGTTATAAAATCCAAGCCTTTTGATACGGAGGTGAGCGCGGTTTCATATTCACTGATAGAACTGAATTTAAAGTAATCTTTTCTGTTTATTGTGTCAACTTGTGTAAGCCACTGATTTATTCAAGTATTTAGCTGAAAGAGCTCTATTATATAAAGCACATAGATTATTTCAAAATTGTTGATACTACATATTTGGAATTCCCACGAATACTGTAAACCCAGACCGAGTGAGTCGCAGTACAACTTCAGTGACAACGACTTTAGCTGCAACGCGAGCAAATGAAACACACAGAAGCGACCTGGTGACTGTGTAGTCTGTGAAACTTATACTAGCCCAAGATCGACACTAATCTATGCATTTTTGTTCTCTTTCATTTTAACCAGGGTTCGCTGCAGCTGCAAGATCAACGGGTAGCGATACAATACAGTCACACTCGTATTACGGATTGGCATTGCGTAAAGGTAAGCAAATTAAATTTATATAAAAATGTTGTTAATTTTAACTATTTTTTTTTACAGTGTGGCGTCTATAACTTCAAACGTCGCTTTTCTTGTTTTAAATGCAGCGCTTCACGTGCGGACAGCGAGAGCCTATTTTTGGGCGGTGGCGAAGGCAATGAGGAAGTTAGCCAAATTCTGACAAAAAGTATTTAAACACATTTCTGTTTTAAACAAAGTTGAACGCAACTTGTGTAAACCTAAACTTATGCAAATCTTTCAAACCACTTCCTTTCAATTTCGATGCAGAGATCATGCTGCGCAATTTGGATGCATTGACTAACGAGGAAGGTGTCTTAACGGCCATGCAAAAATTTGTGCCCGATTATGTGAAATCCATAAGTGAGGTGCAAATAAGTCGAGACACGCTCACACAAACATCACGGGGCATTTGCTATTTAACCTTTGAAACGCTTATCGATTCGATGAATGTACACAATGCCCTAATGGCTCTGGAACCAGTGCTGCAGATAGATAATCGGGACAGTATGTTAAACTTGTAAAGATTTTGTGCTAAAACTAATTGTACATGTTTCTGTTTATTGACAGTCAGCGCCAGTTATTGCATAGATCTTAGTAATCGGGAAGTAAAAGGAGTTCCAAGCCATACTGCAAGTGATATGAGTGGCGCCATTGCGGCAGTGCCGCCTTCTGGTCCAGGTGGCACTTATACCTTGGCAGACGTACCTCGTCTTGCCGAATACAGCGCTTCCTTGTATGCTTCCACGCCGGCTGAGCATGCACACTATACCGATTATTATACAGAGTACTATATCAATGAAATAAAGAAGGGACAATTGTCCAACATTGATTCAGTGACCGAGGCCAACTCTGGCGCAGCTGTTGCGTTGTCTGCAATACAACGCAAACAAAGGAAAATGAATAATATTGAGACTACAGCCACGGCAGCAGCTGCTGCAGCAGCTCAAGCAGCTGCAGCTGTAAAGGCAACATTTGCTGCACAGACTGTAGTGCCACCCAAGGGCAACGATGGAAAGACTTATCGTAAGTATAAGCTATGCAGCACAACAGAAAAAAAATCTTATAATAATATTATTTTAGCCACGCCCGATGTATCACTGTATCAATATGATGAAACGTCTGGTTATTATTACGATCCCAGCACTGGTCTCTACTATGATTCACATTCCCAGTACTACTATAACAATGAAACGGGCGCCTATTTGTATTGGGATCAAAAACGCAGCACCTATGTACTAGCTACGCCAGCATCTACACAAGCAGCTTTGGAGGGTGTGCTTCCACAAGAAACCCCAACAGAGCAAAAGATCTCTGAAGACGACACCAAGAAGGATAAGACCAAAGACAAGGATAATAATAAGCCTGACAAAGTCAAAGTGGCCAAAAAGATTGTCAAGGATATGGAAAAATGGGCTAAACAGTTGAATCAGAAAAAAGATTACACCGTTGTGGCCACACCTCAGCCCATATTGGCGGCACGCGGTGAAGCAGTGGAGGCGCCTACAACTTCACGTGGAGCATTGGGTGGTTCCTATGCAGACGTCGGCTTTTCTATTCTTGAGAAAAAAGAGCGCCTTAAGCTCAACGAGTACATGACCGCACCAGCTACTACTGTTGCACCGGCAAGCATGAACAAATTAGTAAACGCTTATGGTGGTGCCTCGGATTCGGATGATGACAATGCTCCAACCACACAAAGTGCACCCGACGAGGCGGACTATGTTGATTTCCAAAAACTGACTTGTTTGCTATGCAAGCGCGCTTTCCAATCGATTGATATACTGCAGAAGCACCTGAAAATGTCCAATTTGCATAAGGAGAATTTGGCTAAACTTAAATTAGGTGGCGGCGGTGGACAAAGCGATGATGCATCAGCTGGCGGATTATCGTAAGCTTGTTTTGTAGTGTAAATGTAATGTATGTAATTAGCAACGCTTTGATTGCAGCTATCGTGATCGTGCCAAGGAGCGTCGTCTGAAGTATGGTGAAAGCGATCCGCCACCTCCAAATCGTAGTCGGGAGCGGTTTGAACATGAGATCAAAAACTTACAAACTCGTCAAAGTGATAGTGGTGCCACGCCAGCTATGCCCATAAGCTCAAATAATGTTGGCAGTCGTTTGCTGCAAAAAATGGGTTGGTCGGAAGGTCAGGGATTGGGTCGCAAAAATCAAGGACGCACACAAATTATTGAGGTAAGTACATGTATTTGTATTGCATAAAAAAGCTAGAGAATCGAAATGTTTTACAAACGATTGTTTTTTTGTTGTTGTCTTTTTGTAATTTTGCACATTTTCAAATCTTAAACAAATTCAAAGGATCATAATTAAACGAAATGCTAAAATTTGCTTACAAAATATAAACGTAGTAATAAAATTGGTACTCCCATTTGGAGAGTCTTAACACAAAGTCTACAAATTTTAAGTGCATTTTATTTATTTAATTAATTCACAGGCTGATGCACGCTCAAGCAATGCTGGCCTGGGCACAAAAGGTGGCATAACACCCGGTGATGATTATAAAACCTACATCAAAAAGATGATGAAGTCGCGCTATGAAAATGCTTAAAACTTCATTGCATTTTTTTTTTCATTTAATGTTAATTGTTTTACAATTTGTAAACAATTCCTTTTACACATTTTGTATTTGATTTGTATTATACAAAACTATCATAGAGTTACCTCATCTTAAATATAATTGATTCAATTAAACATTTGACTAGTAAAAACTATTGTAAGCTGTATAAATTGATATAAACTGCTGCTAATTGATGTAAAAATTATGTTTGAATTTGTTTTAGAGCCAATTCCGGTTTTAGCTAAATATCCTCAGAGATTCCTACAAAAATAGAGCGTTCATATGACGCATAGATGAGCGCATATCGCGTCCCCTCTTTGAAACAATATTAAAAATCCTTGTTGTTCATTTTAAATAATAGTTTATAACAATAAAACTTTGTCTATTACACAATTTGTTCAAGCTAGTCGTTTCTGACAAATGTCATTTAAAATTTTGTTTGTAAAAGAAGTTACAGTTTTTAAGGACTAGTCTTGTATAAATCTATTCATGCATAATAATGAAACAGAAATATAATAGCTATTCCCAATGCTCTTTATGGTGATGTATTGTATTGGATTTATGCAAGAACAGCTCATTAACATATTGAACAATATTTTAAAACTTATAATATATAAAAACAAAACCAAAGCTTATTAAAAATGAGCGCCAATCTTGTACTTTGATATTTTATCAATATGGCTCATTTACATAACTTGCTGAGTTGCTCATTTAGATTTAAGCTAAGCTATGCATATCCTTAAAATCATTCAAGCCAAACAAGCAATTATTTCTGGAATTTCATGCTTCGAAAAAAATTGCCTTGAATGGAACTTTTGAGATTACAGCCAAGCATCAAACCTTTTTTTTAAATTGAATCATTTTAAATTGCATTTATTTCTCTTTTTGTTTTTTTTTGTTATTTTCTCATGAAGCTCTTCTTTTGTCGCTGTACAAAGTATTTAGTAAAATTAAAAGTTGTTTCAAGTAAAAAGTAATATCGGTGTATCTATAAATATAAAATTATTAGAGAGAGTACAAAATGTTTTGTATTTAAAAATGGCAATGTGTATGTGCATTTTAATGGAAATAAATGTTTGCCTATTATTAAATCTAGATAAGGTTCAAATTAATAGTTTTTTAAAGGAAAAAAATGTAAAAAATTAATTTTACAACTTGATTACATCTTTGATTATCCAACATTTCATCAAGGTAAGTTAGGGGCCTATGAATATATGTAACACTGATCTACTACCCAGTAAAGAGTTGATTCACAAGAAAGAGACGCCGGAGATTTCTCCAAGTTAATTTGAATATAAATATTAAGCAGGAGAAAAAAAATTTATATTGACATGACTGTCCATCTGTCTCTCGGTATGGTCATCTAAACGTAATTGATCATAAGAGCTAAAAGTAGCTGAGTTAGTAGAGTTATCCCTAAAACGTCGTCTCGAGTTCCAGGCTTACGTTCCAGCAAAGACAATTTTTTTAAACTTTGATACGCTAAGTATTAAAATCAATCCTGTGTCTCTATCATCATTGCTCTA